>VDFB02343815.1:38228-104440 GCA_007258455.2 Sequoia sempervirens | reverse complement strand
GTGCAGCTCATGTAGTTGTTGCATTAATTGAGAGACCATGCTTACTGCATATGAAATTTTGGGCCTTGTATGAGTCATATAGATGAGACTGCCAAAAATTTATTGATATAAATTGTCATCAACCAAGGGTGAAGAACACTTAGCCTCAAGTTTGACCCCTGACAATAATGGAGTTAGTGAAAGCTTACAATTAGTCATGTGAAACCTCTGGAGCATATCAAGTGTCTACTTAGACTCTGCAAGAGTGATACCTAAAGAAGACCAAGTGATCTCAATCCCCAAGAAGTAGTTCAACAAGCCCAAGTTTGACATCAAAAATTGATCATGAAAGGTGGTTTTCACTACCTGAATGATGAATGAGTAACTCTTTGTGATTGACAAGTCATCAACATAGAGAACTAGGAAGGTATGAGTATCATCCTGCTATAAAATATAGACATTAGGATTAGAATGGCATCAAGTGAACCCCACTTTAAGAAAGAAGGAGTTCATCTTGGCATACCAAGCCCGAGGGGCATGTTTGAGACCATAAAGAGACTTCTGAAGATGATGTACACAAGTGAAGAATCCTGAATGAACCCTTGTGTCTACTCCATGTATATCTCATCTTGAAGATCACCATGAAGAAAGGCACTCTTCACATCCATCTAATGAACATGATCACATCTATGTACTACAACTATAGCAAGAACAATTCAGATGGAATTCATTTTGGTGACTGGTGCAAAAAGTATCAGAGTAGTCAATCCTTAGAATTTAGGAGAATCATTTGGCAACCAAGTGAGCCTTATGCTTTTCAACTAAACCATCTACTACATATTTTGTTTGATAGACCCACTTTCATCAAACAAGTTTTATTCCCTTAGGAAGTGGGACAAGATCCCAAGTGTGGTTCCTCTCCAAGGAACTAAACTCTTCCTGCATGGTTGCATCCCACTCGGGAACACTAGAAGCTTCCCAAAAATTTGTGGATTGGAAGCTGAAGCAAGGAAGACATGTGGAGTATCTTGAAATTATGATCTTGTTCTTCTTTTATTTAAAGGATCCCCTACCCAATCACCTATTGACTGTAATGTCTGGTGAGACCAAAGAGGCCCTATGACTAGACACAAAGAACATCTTTAAATGTGACATTCCCATATCAACAGACCCTCTCCCACACACCTCAACTGGAGTTTTCTCACCCATCAAAATGGAAGGCATAGTACATGACTCAATTGATTCAAGTTCATCTTCAATTGAAGCCATGTGGTGTAAAGCACTCGAATCAAGAACCCATGTGTATGGTGGAGAAGCAACTCATACAAGGGCCTTGCCCTTTCCTTTCCCCTTGTTGTCTTTGGCCTTGTGAGAACCCTCTTCTAAACTCAGTTTGAAGGAAATCAAGAACATTGAGATTATCCTTCTTCAAACATTTATACTCATCATGATCGAGTTTCTTACAATAGGCACATTTAACCCTCTCTTTCTTAGGCTTGTCACCTTTTGAAGATGAAGTCTCATTACTTTCTTTTGGAGTAGTTGATTTTTTATTCTTCTTCTCTTTGCTATTCTTTTTTTTCTTATCTTTACTAATAATTTTCCATCTTTGTTCATTTGTGCCAAGGTTGGTAGCCAAGGCATGTGACTTAGAAGACTTAAGAGTGCCCATTTGAATTAGCTTATCCTGTTTCCATGTGAGAGAAGCACCAAAATATCCAAAGATGGCATCTTGAATTGAGACCCAAGTACATCCTTAGTAGCATAAAAGGTAGAAACAAACATTGAATATTCAAAACTTAGCTTTGAGAGAATACTTATAATCCATTTTTCATCTTTCTTAGTGATTCCACATTGTTGCAACTGTAGCCTTAGTGATTTCAATTTGGTGAAGAAATCCTAAATTGTGTTGAAGTTGCCTAGATTTAAACTGATTAGTTCATTCTCCAACATATGACCCCTCATAGAATCTTGTGTGCCAAAAAATGATTCTAGTATTTTCCATATTTCATTTGGATTATTCAAAGATTCAATGTGAAAGAGTAAATCAAGAGATACAGACACACACAATTCCTCATATACTTTATCACATTTGTTAAACCACTCAGGATTATCTTCATTTTTTAGCTAGTTTATTTTATAGTCCCATTATTTCTCTATGCAAACCAAGTCTTCTTAAGTCAATATCTATTTTTGATTTCCACTCAAAATAGTTGTATGCAATTAGAGTAGAAACTGTTATTAATTCCATGATGAAGAAATGCAAAAGGAAATGCGGAAAGAAAGTGAACACAAGAACGCCAAGAACACCCCCACCCTTTTCACTAGTATCAAAGATCACCCCCCCAAAAAAAATATTATAAGGTTGGCACTTTATAATTCAGTGCATTTACAAAGCCTTTTCCAAGATACAATGCTCAATAGGCTCAAAATAGCCAAAATTACAAATTCTGATACAAATGAACCTGGGAAAAAATATGGAAAAATTAACCTTGTGGTTGTGTAGTGCTCTTCAAGACCTTTCCAACACCTTTTTTTTAAATCGGATCACCGGAGCGAAATTTATGGCTTGTTGAAGGAATTAACACAAGACAACTTCAACTTGAAATATCTGGTACAAAATGGCAGAAATTATTTTCAATACCTCTATGGATGGAAAGTTTTCATCTCCAACTTTCTAAAAATATCTTGTTTTCCAAAAATGAATACCGTGGGGAAAAGTCATGATTTTTTGAAAAAACTGGCTTAATTTAGCCTACAGTGATGACTCCCTAACAAAATAAAAAAATTCCAAAAATAAAATTTGTCTATAATAGACAAAATTTATATGAGAATAGGGGTTTTTGGGCCTTTTGAATGCAATGGAAAGGTCCATTTGGGCTGAAAATTCTCTACTAAAAAATTGTTCTCCAAATCTAAGCTTCAAACCCATGTTTGCAACTTTGTCAAATGATCTTCAATTTGGATGAAACAAAAGCCAAATCTGACTTTCTCGAGCCTTCTAAACATGTTGGAATAGTAAAAAATGCTACCAGTATAACCAAAAATATTGCAATCACCTAGATCTCACAAAACAAATATGCATTATGAACAAGTTATTAGATCTTTTCAAATCTTTTTAGATTCTCTAGATCATTCAAAACGCAAGAGAAGAGCACACAAGAATTTACAAGATCTTTATAAGAAACTCAATCTTTCAATCATGAATCTATAAACTTATATTTCTCAAAAAAAAATCTGATACCATGTTAGAAAATTGAAATATATTGAATAACCCTAAGAACTTTTTAAGAGAAAAACAAAGTTACATAAGCTAGAAAAACATAAGAATACAAACCGAGACTTCGAGCAATTATGCAATGTCAATGTGACAATATTACATTAAGAGATTTCAATCTAAAAAGATCAATACAAAATATCTATGCCAAAAGATGCAAATACAAGCTAGGTAGTGAGTTTATATAGAACTTAGGAGAGGATGTAGGTAGCAAATCAAACCAACAGGAATCAACCACAAAAAGTGGAGATGGACCACCAAAAGTGGGAAGTGTTTCCACCCTTTAAGGAAGGGGACACCACATCATTTATCTTCTAGTAATAAACTCACTTTATTATCCTAAGCAAGCTTAATAAAGTGTAGGAAAAACCTAAGACTAAGGAAAAATAAATTAACCCACTAGGAAAATAAAAACCTACACCGACAAGTTTTAGATCTACACATAGGGTTTAGATCAACACATGCAAAGGTTATTTTCATAGTTGTGGAAGTGAATCATATTAGTACAATAAATAATTACTAATAGAGGTAGTCATCTAACATCATACAAGGCTATAATAAATTGGTGAATACTTTTAGCACATTAAATCTAAATCAAATTTATATCAAATACCTTTGTCTATTTATTTGATTTCAAGTATTTATTTTTTAGTAACACAATGAGTCCTAGCTCATTGAATTATAGGGTTAATTGATTGTCTAGCTTGATTAATTACTTATCATAAAATAGTTTAACAAGTAATTTATTTTCCTTTTCATTATGGCGAGCCTTGAGTTTCTTACATCCCTAGAGTGTTGTCCTTAAGATTTATTCCTTCTTCATTAAGGTTTCAAATCTACACTTTTGGTTTATTATCATTTATTTTATATTTTATTAGGGTTTGGATCCACTCTAATTTATTTTTTAATTATTTATCTTTCTTAGGGTTTATTTTTATATTCTTTGATACTTTTTTATCAATAATCCACCTTTATTTTCATCCCTAGGATTTTATTATTAAATCAACTTTAGATATAAGTAATTGTTGATTTTTAAATCTTATTATTTTTTATTCTTTATGGTTTTTGAATTATGCTTATTCCAAAATATCATTTTCATCCTTATTTCCCTTTGAGAAATACTCGTCTCAATTCTCCATTCCTAATAGTTTAGTTGTGTAGCATCATAGATTGTTGTTGCTTACAATTTTACATTGGGTTTAGCACTTAGTTTGGCATGTGTGTTTAATTTTGTTTGCAATTTTATTGTTTCATCACCTTTCTAGAAAATTTGGTTAATTGCTTTATTGTTGGTCCCTTTGAGATTAAATTATGCCTAGACACTAGTGTGGTGCACTAGCATCCTAGCCATTCACACCAAAAAGATTAAAATTCAAACTGTGGCCTTAGGGAATTAAAGGAAGTGGCTTGCTTGTTGGCCTTACCAAAACAGTTAGTCAGGGATGTGCTTAGTTTCCTATATAAATAAACTCCCCTATACATTATTCCTCACTCAAACTTCCTAACTCTAATTATAATTCTCTAGAAATTTTAAAGTCTTACAAGTGTTATTCTACTACAAATTTTGATTCAATATTGTGGATGTGTATTCCTTCATCATAATAAAGCTTTTTTGGATGTTCTTTGTTCATGATTATTATTATTATTATCGTCATGTAGAATAACACCTACAAGATCTTAATCAAAACACCTACAAGATCTCAAGGAAGCCTCTTCTTCCTCTTTGTGTATGATTTTTGTTGCTACATTAGTCCAACAAGGGTTTCAAATCCGAATGGTAAAATATATCATTTTGTTGATTATCATTATCATTGGTGTATTTTCCCTTTGCTCATTGTGCGCATACACTCTCTATCATCATCATTGTTGTCGTGGAGGTGGTAACACCAATATGGGGTTTGAGTGAGACAAGCCCCTATACAACATAACCCTTTTCTTCTTTCCATTTTGTAAGTGTCTAGGTTTCTTTTGTGGAAGGAATATTTGACATCTCAACTCATTTGGAGACTCTTGAAAATATATCTATTTTCCTTACTAGTTCATAATTGATAAACTAGGACTTCTTAAATATTTGGGAATATTCATACACTAAGTCCTAATATTCTTTGTCACTGGTGTGCAAACCATATAAGATCTATATTTTAAATTTTCATCCTTGAAAATTTAACTATATGTTTTGGTCCCCCTAAATTATTGAGCCTAATTGGGCCCCTAATTTCCTAAATTATGCATTATATAGCCTGTTTGTACCACTTTCCAAGAAATTGCAAGCATTGAACAAATGCATCCAATTGTTATTTTGACATCAACACTTAATTTCCTTGAAAATAGGGCCAAGGCCCATTCACCCTAGGGAAAATGGGTCCCCCTATTTTGTCAAGGGCCAATTTTGGATATGTCAATATTGGCATTTTTTAATATTCAAAATTCAAATTGCAAATGTCAGCTATCAAGATTTAATTCTTGGGAAATTAGAGAAATGCCTATAAATACCTAGTTATTGCATAATTTAAGATCTAACAAGCACTAAACATAAATTTGGAGAGCAATTATTATTATCAAGAGCAATATCAAGCAAGTCAAGAGTAGCATTTTAGAGCTTTATTACAACAATTTAAGATCCTAACATCATGTAAAATCCTATGTGAGTTTTTGTGTGTTCATGTTATCATTGTTTTGTTAAGGCTAACACTTTTTTAGATCTCCAAAGAATTCAAGTAATCCAGCAAGCAAGATCCAAGACCTTGAGGTAATTTGTATGACGTCAATCATTCAAGGAAGCCATTGAAGGGTGGTGAGTTGCAACACTTTGTGATTTCATCATTCCTTCCTATCCATTATCATTTTTTCATTGGTATTACCATTATGGAAGTGGAAACACTAACACCGGGTATGACCAAGGCAAGCCCCTAAATGGCATAACATCTCTTCTCTTTATGAATGTGAAGATCTCATATTTGAAGAGAATTGAAAGGAGTTTGAAGAAAAATTATTTATTGTTGCATTTGATGCCCTACATCTTGTCAAGCCATGAAAACTCACCAAATTATCCGACAATGCTCCAAAACTCTACAACCAAAAATCAGAAGCTCAGATCCATCATCAAAGGACCCCAAAAATAGATCAAAATAAGGTTACAAGGACCCATTTCCCCCTGGGAAAATCAACCCTCCTATAGTGGTCAAATCCAACTTTCGGTGGCAAGTACATAGTACTCTACACTTCTCAAATCTACCTGAAAGTTGTTATAGTCTATGTATTATTGGATTCTTGCATTTTACATATTAGGTCATATATCTAATTAGGTCAATCATAGCACCATCAGTCCAATCCATTCTAAATCCCAATAAGATGTAGGTCCAGTTTCGATTGGGTCACCTTCATGGTTGAAAGTCAATCTAAATACTTTGTTGATCTGCATCTTAATGTACTGTGGAAAAAGGAGCAAAATTGAACCTTAGGTTTACACATTAAACTTTAAGGTTCACCTCATTTTTTTTCACCATTACATTTTGGTGAGCCTGATCTGTTAACATTACATACCTTCTAAAAATTCATTCTAGATCTAAGTTTTGCATTGCATTCTTTTGCATCTTTCATTTAGGGTTTCATTTTTACAAAATAAAAAGTCATAAAAGATTCAACAAATTGTATATCATTTTGCATCATAAGTTGCATTAGGATTCATATTAGTCATTTACATCATATCTACATTGAAAATTACATTCACAAGTGTCACTTATTGTTGCTTATTATTGCTTTTGTATGAATGTTTAATACTTAGTTGCAAATTTGTTTGCATACAAAAGAAAAACCTTTAGATAGTATAATAAACATTCAACTTTTAAATTTTCAGAACCCCTATCAAGGACTCAGACACCCCTAGGTGCCTTTGTCCTTCTAAACTTGTCTCAGAAAGCTTTTTTACAATTTTCTATCTTTGTCTACTTAGTCTGTTTGTGCTTGCAAATCTCTATTTTGGAATTCATAATTACATTTATTTAGGCATATTTGATATAGTCCATAAAAGTGAAAAACATTTCATTGTGTAGTTTCAAATTTGCATAAAAAATTAGCATTTCTAGGTGGCATAGTACAATCAGTCATTTGTTGCATTTCAAATTTGAAATTTGCATTTTAAACTTGATTAAAACATTTTAAACTTGTTGCATTTTGCACCAAATTGGCATAAATTGAGTAAATTTTGGAAAAATATTCACTATTCAAATTGTTTGCAAGTAGATTCAAAATATTTAAGCAATATCATACGTAGTTAGAATTTGAATTTTTGAAAAACCTGCATAGAAAAAAGACGCCTTTGGGCACCTCTATCCTCCTTTTGTTGATTCAATCAACTTTTACATAGATCGATATTGAGATATCCTTTATCTACTTTTTTTGTTTGATTCCTATTTTTGGCTATTTTATTGTGTTTGTTTAGTGTTCATCTTCAGTACACTTAAGTGTTTTGAAACTCGCATGAGCTTCACGACTTGGTGTCCTATTGTCAATACTTTAGTGGGACGTAGTTCTAGATTTATGGCATCCCATGGTGTTGTTACATCCGATGTGGATCCTAAGTCTTCCAACTCTTTCATGCAAAGTGTTGTCAATACTCAACCCATTTTGGACTCTATCCCTGACACTACTATACCAATGATAGCCTTACAAACACCTATTTTTATAGATGTTGAGACTATAGTTGCCCATGTTTCCAAAGATAAACTGAAAAAATTGGGCAAAGATTTAGAAGGGCTTCAAGACTATGTGGGTACTGAATATCTAGTTTTTCTTGTAGTCCCTATGATAGATAACATGAGGAAATTGATTAGTGATGCTCATGGATTAGATGTTTTGTGTGGCCTAGCCCGTATAGTTGATGCTAATGTACCTATAATGGCTAGTTGCACTCAAGCTTTGGGATACACTTGAAGTCAAGGAGGAAATCAAGTCTCCCTCCCTACAACCATAGCCTCTATCCCTACATACACAAATCCAACTATCACCTCAATGATACAACAAAGCATTGGCATAAATCCAACATTAGGTCTTTCCACTAGGAAGCCTTATGGTTTTGGGTGCTCGCATGTGACACCTCAAGTTTCATCCCCTCTCATAAACTTGCAACGTAGTAGTCAACCAAGCACATAAACAATTCCACCATATTCACCATATTCCCAAAACATTTCAACCAATGACTTAGTCATTAACCAACTATTGCAAAACATAACCTCGCTTAAACAATAAATCTCCTTGAGTCAAAACCAAAATGGACAACCATTGCAATATGTAAAGAGGAGCCTGTTGTCACTTGAAATTTTAAAAACACCAATGCCAAAAATATAGAGATACCTCTATTTGACAAGTACAATAGTAAAGGAGACCCTAGCAATCATACATTGGCATATACAACCTTTTGTAGTGACTTCATTTTTGAAGATAAAATCTTGGCTAAACTTTTTTCCTAGGTCATTGAAAGACATGGCCTTAGAATGTTTTTGTTCATTGTCAAATAACTCAATTCACTCCTTCAATGAACTTGTCAATGCCTTCCTCCAACATTTCCAAGTCAATATTGGACCTAAAATTACACTAACTAATTTAGTGTGATGCAAACAAGGAAAACATGAAAAAGTGATAGAATTTATAAGGCATTATCAATTGGTTTATTCACAAATCAATCTTACTCTTCCTGATGTGGATGTTCAAAGAGTTTTCATTGAAAATTTGCAACCTGACATAAGGGATAAAATATTATTGATGAAATATCCATCCTTTATACATTTATGTATGACCCTTCGTGATTACCAAAATTGGTATGTTAGTATTAAGAAGCATCTTCAACTACTCCTACTAGGAAATCTGAATCCATACCTCAAAAAAACTATCAACATTTCAAGAAATAAAACAAGAACTTTATCAAGATATGTACACCTCAAACAACCAACCACATTGACCCTCACATTGCTGCCATAAGTCAAACCTTGTACCAATTTAGACCAAGAGATAGACAATTTACCCAATTAACTATCACCCTCCATTTGGTCATGTTACAAGTGTTGAGTAAGAATGTAATTTGATTGCTTCCCATTAGACCTATGGATACAACCAAACGCATACATCCAAGTTACAATCCAAATGTATTTTTTTAATATCATTGCACAAGTGGACATGATACAGAATGATGCATGCATCTTAAACATCACGTTCAAGACCTCATTGATTCTAATCATATCCAGTTGGATGGTGTTAATGAGCAAGGGAATAAGTTTGTTGCCCTGCCTAACCAAAACTTGCAATTTTTTACCAATCCAATGTCAAACCATTCATCCAACTTTGTGCAAGCTTTTGATGATATGAGTGATGATAAGAATGATGATGATAATAACAATGAGAAGTAGATAGCATGATTGCTTTAATAGATTTTCAACATTTTAAGGTCCAAACCACTATGTTACCCAACATTACTTCCACTAACAATGATGCATCCATGCATGCACCCAATGTTCTTCTCTATATTGCCAGACATATCAATGATAAACCTATGCAAGGAATACTCATCGATCATGTGTGTGTAGAGAATGTGATCACCAAGGAATTCTTATTTGTCAATGAGCTTTATCAAGATTCTTATAAGCAATCGAAAGCATGGTTGAAAACTCATGATGGTTTTTCTTGCCTTACGATAGGTTTGTTCACTCTTCCTCTTAAATTTGGACCAAAAAAATTAGACATATCATTCTCCATCACCTCAATGTTGGGCTAATTTCATGCAGAGCTAGGCTACCCATGGCTACAATCCATGAATATCGTCTCCTCGGTTATTCACAAGTGCATAAAGTTCCCATTTGGAAATAATATATTTAAGTGCATCATAGTAGGTTTAATCCTTTGTCCTCCCATGGAAAATTTTCATTAGATTTATTTTTACCTCAACTTATGGAACCTATTAATCCTCGTAAGGATTTATTTTTCAGGTCATATCAAAATTTTAAGGTAATGGACAAAGTAGAACCATCCCTTAGCAATATTCCACATGAGGATGATAGGAATATGGTCATTCCTCCTACCCTGCTAGTTGTGGATGAACCTATGCTTGAATCAATTGCCCTTCCAAGTGACTAAGGTAAACATGTTGTAGTTCCTCCACCCATCTCTTATAAAATACCAAGAGAATCGAATGATTCTTTTTGTGCCTCAAAAGATAAAACAAGTGTATAGACCTAAAGAGAAGAATTTCCCAACCCCTATTGGTTCCTTTAGTTCCTCCCTTAAGGGAAAAAAATAGACCAATGGTTGAGAAACTTGCTGCTACACTGTCACAAATTGAAAAATGTACGAGAAGAAACTGAAATGCTAAAGAGTGTAGGCTTAGACGTGATGTTATTTCTCATCAATTGGAAGAAAATAATAAAATAGTGCAAGATGATCCATCACCTATACAAACAACTCAAGAAGAATTACAACTTTCACCAAAACAAGACATGGAACTAAAATAAGAAGTGAAATAAGAACATAAAATAGACATTGTCATAAAACCTCCCATCATGATTAATTTGGATGATGAAGATGAAATTGCTAAAATTGATGAACAAATCCATAATGAACTTAATGTTTTGTGTTCAAAGAAAATGAAGTTAGATGAGGGAAACCATGATGATCCTCTTGATGAGAGTGACCCACCACATGTTGAACCTGGTGATGTTTCTATTACATCACTTTTTGTAGTCCCTTTGTCTATTTTTCTACATTCTATATATGATGAGCTTGATTGGGATGTGAACGACTTGCTTTAGGTTGGCTCACATGTGTAGTACTCCTTTGTGTTTTCTTTATGTGTTCTTTGTTTTTGTATGCACGTGATGTGATCCCACATGTTGTGATGTGATCCCACATGTATGCACGTGATGTGATCCCACATGTTGTGATGCTTGGTGTGTCTTTATGTTTGTGAGTTTTCTTTGGATGACCCTTGTTGCCCTTTTGGTGCAAGGATTCAAAGAGAACGAATCTATCGTGACATTCTTCTATTTGTATCTCCATTCTTCAATATGTCATAAACTTTGGATTTTATTTTTGTCTTTTGTTTTCCTTTTGGGGATGATGCAAGGTGTCAATACATTTAAGTCTCTTCCATGTTGATCCAAACAAAATTTGGTATTCTCTCTCTATGTGTCATTCCTCCATTGTGTTCGTTGTTCCACGAGTATTTTAGGAATGATGTATGTTCTAAGCTCTATTATATCACTATAAAAAAATACATATAGTGACCCTAGATCTGTGGATCCCTTATTTGTTCATATTCTATGTTGATTGTTGCATTGTATTTGGGGGCAACCCCTTCTCATGATGTAGCTTTATTTGGAAACATATCACTGACATAGAGATTTGCAAATAAGCTCTTGTGATCCTTTGTTGCATGGCATTTATCATTTTTTTGCCTTAAAGTAATTGCTCATAACATGATTTTTTGCAATTTCTCTAAGGTGGGGGCATGCATTTGCATTGTTTGCTTCACTTTGTTCATAGGTGTTGGACTTAGTGATGTGTTGACATTGACATTGATATTTTTTTTCTTCACTTTATTCACAAGATTTGAACTTAGTATTGTATTGGCATAGAATTTTGACCATTTTGTAGCACCTTATCAGAGTTATCAGGGAGTATAAATCTTGGTATGGTTGACATGGGTGCACACCTAGTGAATAACAAACTTCACTAGACCTAGTTTGTTTCTCATTTTTTTCCTAGGGGCTCACCTAGTGAATATCGGACTTCACTAGCTCGTGTGCCTTCCTGTTTGTGATTAACCTAGAAAATATCAGCCTTTTCTATTATGTGAGTGATGGACACCTTTGGTATGGATCCTAGCATAACACAAATTGCTACCATGTGCCCTCCTTTTTCATCTCATGTTGACATTGTATGTTTGTGTATGTTGTTTTGTTGCATTTCATACATGTGTGTTCCTTTGTGCTTATGTTTGTTTGTCATGGGATCTTAGATCCTAGGGGATTGATCAGCTCCCTAGATCCTTTGTCATCCTATCTTTTCAACATTTAGATAATTGAACCCCTCTTGATGTAGATTCTCTACTTTAGTGTGATTCTAAGCATAAGTTTGTACTCTCACTAAAGTGGGGGCTAAATATACTGTTGTAAATTTTCATCCTTGAAAATTTCACTTTATGTTTTGGCCCCCTAAATTATTGAGCCTAATTCGGTCCCTAATTTCCTAAATTATGCATTTTCTAGCACATTTGTACCATTTTCCAAGAAATTGCAAGCATTGAATAAATGCATCCAATTGCTATTTTTCCCTTGACACTTAATGTCTTGGAAAATAGGGCCAGAACCCATTCTCCCTAGGGTGAATGGATCCCCCTATTTTTTCGGGGATTGATTTTGGATATGTCAGTATCAACATTTTAACATTCAAAATTCAAATTTAAAATGTCAACTATCAGGATTTAATTATCGATAAATTAGAGAAATACCTATAAATACCTAGTTATTGCATCATTTGAGATCTAACAAGCACTAAATAGAAATTTGGAGAGCAATTATTATTATAAAGAGCACTATCAAGCAAGTCAAGAGCAACATTTTATAGCTTTATTGTAGTAATTCAAGATACTAACATCATGTCAAATCCTATGCGAGTTTGTGTGTGTTCATGTTATCATTTTTTTTTTAAGGATAACAATTTTTGTAGGTCTCCAAAGCATTCAAGAAATCTAGCAAGCAAGATCCAAGACCCTTGAGGTGATGTGTATGACTTCAATCCTTCAAGGAAGCCATTAAAGGGTGGTAATTTGCAACACTTTGTGATTTCATCATTCCTTCATATCCATTATTATTCTATCATTGATATCACCATTGTGGAAGTGGAAACACTTACACAGGCATAAACTATATGATGCTTCTCCATAGCCTGTATCGTGTGGACTAGGCACCCATTAAGGTGTGTTCCTCATCCATCGGGTGCTAGAGCTTAGGTGACAATAACACACATAATGCATTGAATCAGTAGAAATATAGCATGTAGAAGCCACTTAAGCTTGAAACAGTCACTAGAGTCATAATCTATGTAGTGGTCAATACAATAGTGTATATCTCTCCTCATCTCTCGTGGGGTCTAGATCTCATTAAAGTGTATAGCTTCACCTCACACAGGAAATCTAAAGATATAATGTATGTCCTCGAGTGTAACTATCAATGTTCCACCACTTGATGAGTGTCATCAACATAGCATCATGATATCTCATCGGTGGCATGAGATACACCCAAAATAGTTTGGTAGTGTGTAAAGTTTGTTCATCCTCCTATGATTTTTGGGTAACCTGCTCTCAAAGTAATGAAAACAAGTGTCCTCCTAAACATTGTTGAGCACATGGTGGGACCTGTAAGAAGCAAGATGAATCATTAGTCATAAAGCAAAGTCAATAATGGAGCGGTCTAAAGAAAAGCAACTGTAAAGCAGGACACTAACACCATTCTAGGACAAAGGTGCAAATATTGGGATAGGGTCACCACTTTGGTACTAGGATGCCCAAAGTGGACATTGTCACCCAATTTGGAGAGGGATGTCATGAATTCTAGGAAAATTTTGAAAAATACACAAAATAATGAAATAAACTATGGGGAAAAGGAATAGGCAACTCACCATTGGTGTAACTATGCCTTGTGCACTGTCCACTCACAAGATCTCGAGTCTCGAGGGTTGGTATGGTCATTGGCTCAGCATCTTCGCTCCTCGGTGTAATTGTATCTCTCTCTCTAAACCTTCAAAAAGTAAGAGTAAAAATGATGATCAAAAAGATGATTTTGCACTAACATGGAGTCAAATTTAGTACTAACATACCTCATTCAAATAACCACAATGGGGGCTAGCGAACTCCAATTTTTATGTCGTATGTTGCATTAGATTTGTAGTCTAGTCCTCAATCATATCCAATATTTTATGATAGTTGGTGTTATGATCTCATGTCCATATCACAAGCATTTTCATCACCAAGCTTGGAAATTTGATGCAGTTAGATTGCTACCCTGATTCCACCTCTATAAGCAAGTGAAACTAGGGGGGTCATGTACATCTACCCTCTTGGTTCTCTTTAGAAGTTGACATGCTTGTTCAAGATGATATTTGAATACCTAACAAATTAGTTTTGTAGGATGTGGTTCCTATCATTGTGGTTATGCAGATGACTACACTAGGGGCTTCATTCTCCCACTCACAAATGATTCATAATATCCATATGAGTATCCTTTTTATATGACATGATTTACTTTCAGTACTTTAGCTTGCATATGCACATAGTGGCATATGGTTGCTAAAGTGGGGGTTAAATGTAGCATACAAAATTATAATCCCTTATAGGTGATAGTACAATTTCACACTTAGTTTGGACCTATTTTAGTGACCCTTGCATTTATGCATTTTCAATATCTCCTAAATAGGCCCTAATCTCCTAAATTATGCATTATGAGGCCTATTTTATCATTTTATGACAAGTTGCAAGCATTAACAAATGTATTCAGTTGATTTTTTCCCCTGACACTTAATGTCCTAGAAAATAGGGTTGGGACCCATACACCCTAAGGCATATGGGTTCCCCTATTTTGTCGAGGACCAATTTTGGATATGTAAATGTCAACATTTTAACATTTAAAATTCAAATTATAAATGTTGGCTATTGGGATCTAATCTTTGGGAAATTAGAGAAATGCCTATAAATACCTAGTTATTACATCATTTGAAATCTAAGTGCAATTATCTAGCAATAAGTGAACATTGAGATAACACAAGCAAGCAATAATTTGAATCTTGGAGCAGCAAGCGATCATTACATTCCACCAGATACATTCCAAGTTACAAGTTTTCAAGCCCATTTTACAGATTTGATCAAGCCATATTCCATGATTGAAGGTTGATGCCAATAGAAGAGCATGATGGATTCTAGGTTTAGGAAATGCATTTGGCTATTTCCTTCAACCTAATGACTTGTTTCCTAGTGTTCTCATCTTCGAGCTGCATCCTACTTGCAGCCTAAAGCAAGGTATTATTATGTAAATTAGATTTCCTAAGGGTGTTTTGACTTCCTCTTAGGTATATCTTGTCATTTTCATATAAGAATCCTTCTTTAACACACTTGAGTAGGATTTTATGCATTTTTAGTTCATAACAACTTTATATGCACTTAAGGTTAGGGCACACACACTATTATCAATTGATTTTATTAGCTATTGTGGAGGTAGAAATACCAAAATAGGGGTTTGGATAAGGAAAACTCCTATATAGCTACCCTCCCCACAGTCTCTTTTGCAGATTTATTGTAGGTTTGGATATGAAGATGAGGTTTTGTAGGGAATACATCAAATAGTACATGGAGAGCTACAAGATCAAATTTGAAGTTTTGGAAAAGGCCTACAAAGACACATATGCCCCTTGATGACTATGTCCTCCATTTCATGTCAAATCCAACTTTATGTGACAAGTACACATTACTCATCACTCGTCACTTCTTAGATCTTCCTACAAGTTTTTTTAGTTTGTTAATCATTAGAATATTACAATTTCCATATTAGGGAACATAACTTTGAATTAGGTTAATCATATAAAATCAATTCCAATCCATTTATAAGGCTTAAAAGGATTAGATCCAAGTCCGATTAACTCAACTTAATGGTTGAAAGCCAATTTAAACACCTTGTTGATTTGCATCCTAATGTACCTTTGAAAAAGGAGAAAAAATTAATCCTAGATTTATGTACTAACTTAGGGTTCCCTTTTTCATATGTTACATTTTGGAAGAGAATCAACAAACTCCAAATGATGAATTGGAGAGAAGAGGATGAATCTTAATCATCACTCTCAACATCTAAAGTGGAGGAAGAAGACTCCTCATCATAAGGAATATTCCTAGTTGAATTTAAATCCTTTGAAGATTTGTCATCAATTCCAAGCGACTCCATTATCAAAGGAGGATAGGGATAAGTGACATGAGTGGAGCTTGAAGAGCCCTCCTTAAAAAACCATTTCTCTCTCTATGAACAATCAAAGTGTTAATGAGTGGAGACATTGATAACCCTTTACACCATCTAAATACCCTAAAAATATGTAAGGCTTGCTCTTTGGATCCATAGCCTTTTCTCTATATTAATGTGGGCCCATGCAAAATAACCAGAGAAATAAAAGTGCATAATTGATGGTTTCTAATTACTCCAAGCTTCAAAAGGAGTAATCCTTATCAAGGATTGATGATAAACATGAATTTGGATATTGTAAGAGAGGGGGACCAACCACGTCAAGGCTCTAGGTCATGGAGATCCGAGAGTGAAGGGTTGCCCTAACTTACCTCACTCTAAAAGTTGTCTTGAGACAAGAATCAAGAATGATGAGGACTATAATGTACTTTAATCACTTTGCAAATCCTGAACTTAGGTTTGGGCTAGGCGAGCTAATTTTTAGAGTTGGTACTGTGTCTCAGACAACTCTCTATCTGAGGAGGGCAACGTAGTTCTAGGACGACAGCGGGATGCACTGGTGTCTTTCGAGTGTGTTGGCATCTGTATGATCAGAAAACAATGAACACAATACAAACTACCTAAAAACTAACTGACAACCTAGCTGATGGACTTTAACAAAAATGACAAGATGATGAATTACAAAAAGTAAATGCATAAATAGTGGAGAAAATATATAAAGACTAAAGTGGTAAAGACCAACTCATAAAAGCACCATTTTGCCAGCTAGCTCCACACATACTTTTACCCACACAAAATCAAGAAGGGGAAAATTGTTGGGGCTATATAGGGGCTTGCCTTAGTTAGACCTCGTTTTGGTGTTTCCACCTCCACAAATAGCCAAAAAGTAATGAAGTAGAATATGCGATAAAGGAATGAAGAGAGACCAATGCACACTACAAAATAATACAATGCTACTTAATCAAATCACAAAGGAGAGGAGTGAAACATTACCACCTCCACCCAAAATCTCACTAGCCAATGGACAAGAATATGGACTTGGAAAGGTCACCACAGCTGCAACTGCAATGAAAGGAGGTCTCGCAAGACTTGAAGCCCATGCTTCAATGCTTTGCTTCACACTTGCTATGCGGAGTTTATGGAGTGTTGTTGCTGCTGCAATGGAGTGCTGAAAATGTTGCTTGAGAGTGAAGTGAATGCTAAGAGATGGCTTGAGAATGTGAGTAGATTGTGAGAGAGATTGTGAAGAGATGAAATGGAATGAGAATGAATCAATTTGAAGGAAGAATGAGGAAGAATGATGCATTTTCGGGTCGGTTGGTCGAAGATGGACATTACAATTCATCCCCAATCGGGAGTATAACACCTCTGCCAACTTCAGACACAAGAATATGTCAGGGATGGCAGCATGTAGCATGGATGTATGTGCACTGTGTGTGCTTTCCCGACAAATATTCTCTCACGGATGCACAAGATAGATGCCAAGTGGAAGGAAGGAAGTTGGGTGATGTGTAATTTCTCCTTCAGATTTGATTTTCTAAGGTGAAGGTGAGCAAAAGCGAAATTTGTGTAAGGAGTGCAAATTTTCTCCTATACATTTTCTCCCACTTTAGCGAGCATGAATACTAATGAGTGCTTTGGTAAAGTAGATCAAAGAGTTAGTAAGGTTAGAAATTTATACATGAACCATCGAGGAAGTAGACCATGATCTAGCGAACTTGAAAGCATAGGGCAGGCATAAGACTCCATAGGCACTCTCCCTGAGGAGCTTCAAACAAAAGACTCCATAGTCTTGCAGAACTATGAAGTTGCACAAAGTACACTGAAGGCCCTCAGACCAACGATGGATAAATTCCATAGGATGAAAGCATCTTACAGGCCCGCAAACTTGTAAGAAGGAAACCCCCAAGATCTCTCACATGAAGGAAGCCCTGAGAAGTAAGCACCTTACAGGCCCACAAACTTGCAAGGAGGCATCCCCCAAGATCTCTCACATGAAGGAAACCTAATGAAATAAGTGCCTTATAGGCCTATAGACCTGCTAGGGAGCAACCCCCAAGATCTCTCACATGGAGAAATACCAAAGGTGTAAGCACCTTACAGGCCCACAGACCTACAAGAAGGCGTCCCCCACGATCTCCTGCATGAGGGAAACCCAAGAAAGGGGACTCTGCAGAGTCAGAAAGTGGCTTCACAGGCACACCTACAAAGCAACATGTTTACCTGCAGATAAAACATGCCAAGAAACACAAAGCAGCCATGTAAGAAAATAAGCGGACAGTCACGCAAACCATCAATAAGTCAGAAGGATTTCAAAGGGATCCCTCGGGAACCCGACATGAAGAGGGGTCCACTCAAGGGATGTAGTGTTTGAAAGTGCAAAAGAGATAATTTCTCTCAAATCAATTCATCATCCAGGAATATTTTTGAAAGATGTTCACTTCATCAAGGAATTTGAAAGGAAGAAAATGCCCCCTTGTGAGGGGAAGGTCAAGACTGCTCCCACCTCGAAGGAAATTTCTCAAGTTCTTTCTTTACGAACCCATGATGAAGGAAACACGTTCCACTAGGGGTCCAAGTTGAGAATGTGATTCTTGAAAAAGCTTGCAAAGATTCTCAAGAAAAGATTCGTTGGCAATGAATGTGTTTTCTGAAAATCAAAGTGTCATAGAAATGGCATTGTCATACATGAAAGGGACAACTCAAGCAAAGAAGAAAGAAAGATAAAAGGAGAGTGAAAAATAAACAATCACAAATAGAAGACACAGGGGTGATCTGATATTTTGGGGTTAGAGTTGCTCATAAATATATATAAGTATAATAATAGTATATAAATGAACTATCATCAACCCCCTTCTATATCAGACCATCTGAAGAATGCATGAGAAGACAAAGTGAAAATAAAAAAATAGTTCAACATGGAAGGGAAGCCTAAATGCCCCCAACACTTTGCATCGTCCCCAATTTGTTGAAAATCAAACACAAACATGGAAGAATGATGATACAAATAGAAGAAGGTTCATGACACAAAAATCACTCCTGTATCCAAACACCAACAAGGGTGACAAGGGTCATCTAGGAACACATAGCACAATTATGAGGGAACACATCACAACACACACACATCTAATCTAAAGATAAAGAAGAGGCCTCCCCCTAACACTCATCGACCAAGAAGTTGTCTGCTTCCTAATCTAGATCATTGTAAGGGGAAGGAAGACGATCCTACAGTAGTGGAATATTAAGGGGAGGAGATTTCAAATCTCCCACAACAAGGGCTAAGGAATAAGGCCCCACAAGGTCTTCTCCACTAGGCTCTTGTGGAGCTATGGTCAACAATTTTGCAAAGATCGCTGACATGGTCGGGACTTCATCCAGAGAGTTAAACATGCACTTTACTGGAGTGCCATGTAGTACCTCCACGGATGGAGAAGGTTGTGCTCGAGGTTCACTGCTTGGCTCACTGAATGACTCAGGAGCCGTGACAAACTCGAGGGAAGCTGAGACCAGTTTTGTTACTAAGATAGAACAAGCTAGTGCAAGACCACCCTTCAGAGAAGGTGGGCTCCTCTTACACCCTCCATTGTTGGAAGGGCCATCCTCTACCTTCTGCTTCATCGGGGGATGTGAACTCCCCACAGACTAGGCAAGAGGTGCAGAGGAGGAGGAAGAGAAAATTGTAGCAGACTCTACCAAAGTATTTGGCATATCCACAGGTTTAGGGAAAGGCGAGATGTCTGGAAGGGACATCAACAAGGGAAACTCGACCGAAGGAGCAATAAAAACCTACACCTTTTTAGGGTTAGGTGCACTCACACTCATAGCGGGAGCCACAAGTGAGACTAAACTAGATTGAACGAAAGTAGAGGGGAGGAGAGAGGAGGACGCATCAGGAGGCCTTGAAGTAGGGGCAAACGTCTCATCTTCCCTCTTCTGTAAAGTAGCTTGCTCAGCTGCTAGAGCCTTTCGTCAATGCTTGTGCTCATGTGCAAGGTGGTTTGTATGACTCTTCGAGCTAGAGACCAGGAGCTGCGAAGGGACGAAAGGCTCCTGCTCAGCCATGGGAGTGTCCACTATAACCATTTTCAATGGAGGGACAGGCTCCTGAATGGGAACAGGAGGAAGAGATTGAGAAACAATAAGGGGAGTCAGCTCTAATGCCTCGACAGTGGGCCTCTTCTCATTTACTGCTTTGGAAGTAGAAGCAGTGGGAGGCCATGAAGGCCGAGACATGGAGGATTCCCCACGGGGACCTTTTCTTCTGCCATATCGAACAGGCCTAGGCTTAGTGGGCATAATAGGAAGCTCAAAAGTGGGATGCTTAGGCTTTCGCCAAGCAGGTACCATAGGATTCTCTCGCAAATGTGGAATAGAATCTGATGGCACCATGGTGATATGAGAGGAAGCGTCGGGTTGGACAGTAGAAGAGGAAGAAGAGGGATCCTGGGAGGGCTTTTCTTCTTCTCTTCTTCGGGCCTTGGCGGCATCACTATCAACTTTTAAGCAAGCCCTATACGAAACAGCATAAGGTGATGGAGGGTACCTCACTCTAGGCATTAAGCACCCTTTCTTGTACTTTTTATATGTCTGGTACAAGAGGTCCTTTCTAGGCAGGAGAGGACCAATGGGTGTAGGCCATAAGTGATCTAAAGAATAACTACCACACGCAACCGACGGTTTAGAACTGATGTCAAGGATCACATGCACAGAACCCTCATGAAATTTTGTTAAACATTTGTGCACAACCGAGGGAATTGTGTTCATAGCTACTAGCCAGGGGATACCCATCTTCACTCTAAATAGTTCAAAGCCCAGGATTATATCGAACAAGTTTACGAATTTAGGTTTGACAAGGACTAAAAAAATAATACTTCCAAGAGGAGGTATGGAAATTTTGTTATATGTACAGATGGTGCTAACGGGTGCATCGTACCCATCTTTATGCAGGAAGTTAATTAACATAGTCTCCTCGGTTATAATGTTCACCTGAGACGTCAGGTCAACAAGAACACTTGCTACTGTATTCTCATCGATTTGCTTAGGCATATAAAGAGGAGATGGTTCCCTATTAAAGCCCATCGACAAGTCCTACGAGGTGAAGGTTATACCTATACTACTACTCATAGGTTGCACAGAGGGGATAGGTAGATGCAAAAAAGAGGCCATTGCACACACTAAATGATACCCTCACAAATCCCCTCAAAGGTTTGAAATAGAACAGTGACCCAGTTAAGGTTTCACTCCACAATACTTACGATACCTTCCAACTAAGCCTACTAGGGGTCGCAAGCTGGGTTGTAAGGTGAAAAGCCTCACAACACTCACACCTACAACACAACTAGAACACGAGGAAAGGAGCCTTCAGTACCGCTAAACGGAACCAAAATGGTTCACGTCAAGTTCACCAAAAATGTAAGAGAGGGGGACCAACCATGTCAAGGCTCTAGGTCACGGAGAGCCAAGAGCAGAGGGTTGCCCTAACTTACCTCACTCTAAAAGGTGTCTTGAGACCAGAATCGAGAATGATGAGGACTATAATGTACTTCAATCACTCTACAGATCCTGAACTTAGGTTTGAGCTAGACAAGTTGGTTTATAGAGTCGGTATTGTGTCTCAGATAGCTCTTTGTTTGAAGACAACAACGCAGTTTTGGGATGACAGTGTGGCACACTGGCATCTCTCAGGCGCGTTGGTCTTTGTACAATTAGAAAAAAGTGAACAAAATACAAACTACCTAAAAACTAACTGACAGCCTAGCTAATGGACTTTAATGAAAACAACAAGATGATGAAATACAAAAAGTAAATGCATAAATAGTGGAGCAAATATATAAAGACTAAAGTGATAAAGACCAACTCACATAAGCACTAGTTCACCAGCTAGCTCCACACGTACTTTTACCTACACACAAGCAAGAAGGGAAAAATTGTTGGGGTTGTATAGGGGCCTACCTCAGTCAAACCCCCATTTTGGTGTTTCCACCTCCATGGACAACCAAAAAGAAACAAAGTAGAATATATGATAAAGGAAAGAAGAGAGAGCAATACACACTACAAAACAATACAATGCTACTTAATCAAATCACAAAGGAGAGGAGTGAAACATTACCACCTCCACCCAAAAGCTCACTAGCCAATGGAGGAGAATATGGACTTGGAAAGGTCACCACAACCGCAACTGCAATGAAAGGAGGTCTTGCAAGACTCTAAGCCCACGCTTCAATGGCTTGCTTCACACTTGATATGTGGAGTTGATGGAGTGTTGTTGTTGCAATGGAGTGCTGAAAATGTTGCTTGAGAGTGAAGTGAATGCTAAGAGATGGCTTGAGAATATGAGTAGATTGTGAGAGAGATTGTGAAGAGATGAAATGGAATGAGAATGAATCAATTTGAAGGAAGAATAAGGCATTTTTGGGTCAATTGGCCGAAGAGGGACGTTACAATTCGTCCCCAATCGGGAGTGTAATGCCTCTGCCAACTTCAGACGCAGGAATCTGCCAGGGACGACAACACACCTCGTGAACGTTTGTGCCTCGTGCATGCATCCCCGACAAATATTATCTCACTGACACACAAGACAGATGCCAAGTGGAAGGAAGACAGTTGGGTGATGTGGAATTTCTCCTTCGGATTTGATTTTTTGAGGTGAGGGTGCGTTAAAGGGGAATTTGGGTAAGGGGTGCAAATTTGGTCCTATATAGATATATAACAAGAATAATTAATGTGCTTCACCCAATGCTATAATGCAATAGATCTAGAGTGTATCATTTAGTTTTTCATTTCCTTGAGGGAATTGTTCTTTCATTTTGCTACACCAATTTTTTGAGGACTACATGGAACCAAATGTTGTAAATAAATCCCCTCTAAAGTGCAAAACTATTCAAAATGATGATTGCCATACTCATCACCTTTATCAGTGTGTAAAACATTGATGGATTTTTTTGATTATTTCTTTACAAATGTTTTAAACCCTTTGAAATTCTCAAAGACCTTATACTTTTTTGAAAAAACATCCAATTATATTTGAAAAAGTTATCAATGAATGTCAAAAACTATTTGGCCCTTCTAAAGAAGGGATGTGGAAATGAATTATCCAAATCGCTATGAACCAACTATAGTATCGATGAAGCTCTTGATTCCTTGCCTTTGTCAAACATCTCTTTAAGATGCTCACTAATAGTGAAACCTTGGTAAACACCATTAGAAAAATGAATACAAGGCAACACTATAACCATCCTCTAGTTGTTGATTTCTTGCAAGTAGTGATAGTTAAGATGACCAAACCATTCATTTCATAACTTAACTCATCAAAATGAGTGAGAAAAATAGTTGAAAGAGGATCAAGGATGAAGTGAGAAAATAGATAGAGCCAATATTGATGATTTTATCTCCCCATTGCAATTGTAGAAACCATGTGCATCTTACTAATAACCACCAAATTGAGAGTGAACTCAAATTGCTTTCCCAAACCTATGTTAGTGATTTGATAGAAAAATAGAAGATTAGTTCACAATGAAGGCACACAAAGAAAATCCTAAAATGTGCCATCCTTCACATCAATAGATCCTCTCCCGCACAACTCAAGAGGAGTTTCATCACCCATCAAAATAGTCAACATAGAATAAGGCTCCAAAGATGTGAACTCATCTTGAGATAAAGTCATGTGGTGTAAAGTACCCAAAACAAGAACCCAAGTGGTTGATGTAGAAAGGGCCTTGCCCTTTTCTTTCTTATACCCCTCTTGTGAACTCTAATTTATTGACTCAAGAACGTTGATATTATTCTTCTCTAGAATGTGTCAAGTGATCTATCTATTTCTTCAAACATTTATGTTCATCGTTACTAGGCCTTTTACAATAGGTACATTTGAGCTTCCTTTTCTTAGGCTTGTCACTTTTTGAAGAAAAGGTCCAATTGCCTACTTTAAAGGCAACTAGTTTCAATCATAATCTTAGTTATTTCAATTTTGTCAAGAAGTCCTTACTGGTGTCAAAGTTGTATGGGCTCAAACTAATGAGATCATTTTCCAACTAATGGCCTCACATAGAATTATGAGTCCAAAAAAAAACTTTCCAATTTGGTCCATATTTCATTTGGAGAATTCAGAGATTCAAAAACTACTAATCATAGTATTGATAAATAACAACAATAATATTTATAAACATACTAAATGCACATTCAATCATAAATAATTTTTAAAAAACCATAATATAATTAATATATTTTTAAATTTCTCTTGTAAATGAGGTTGGTAGGACAAATTCTACATACAAATCAAGAGAAGGAATAAATTGGATGCCTTCTTCAAATGGTTGGAACAAAATGAATTATAACAAAGAAATAAGAGGAAAACTTGGAATTTTTGTGAAGTATAATTTGGGATTCAAAATGTAATGTGGTTGCCATCACTTCAAAGAAACTAAAGGATGTAACAAACAATGAGGTGGAGGCACAAGGATTAGTCCTTAGTATACAAATCTACCATCAATATGGAGTCGGGAATCTTGAGATTGAAGTTGATTCTATGATCATAATCAACTTGATATGAAAACATAGATCAACAAATTGGAAGATTAATAACATACTTCTACAAGTGTGGTCTCTTGGTTCATTAAATTCATTTTTCATATAGCATGTATACAAGGAAGCTAATGGTGCAACTAATTATTTAGCAAATAATGTTATTGAAATAATAGTGTAATAAGAAACAATATTAATGCTTGGGAATCTTTACACTCCCACATTGGCTCTTACAAAAGATGTGTGCCTATAACATGTAATGATAAGTAACAAAATGACTTATTCTTGAAAATTTACTAATTAAATCTTACTGGTAAGAAAACACATCATGACATCTCCCAACCATAATGAAATGGAAGGGCATGACAGAATTGTTTGGAATTACAAGCTAATATAATAAACATCACAACACTGTTGGCTCACCAATTAATATGGACACAAGTATGTGCTTGATTGTTCAGAGAGAGAGAAAGCAGAGGGCAATGAAATTCCTAAAACAAGGGATTGGCCTACTGACCAAGGAAGGAAGGAAGGATGGCAATGAAATTCCTAAATCAAGGGATTGTACATATATCCTGTAAATGCTGGCAAGGAAGGAGACACACAGCAACGAACTGAAGATGGAGAAGATGATATTATGAGTGTGTGGCAGTGGGAGATATCTCTTTCCGGATTACTGCATTCTTTGCAAATGAATACCACATCGCTCTATCCAAGAGACTTGCCTGGCCGTGTTCCATTTCCTACCATGCTGTGTTTTAGCAACAGTTTGCAGCATTTTACTTTGTTTAATGCTGCTTAGTTATGCTGTTCTTTCAGATTATCAGTCTTATTGCAGCAATTTACTTTGTTTCATTTTGCTGTATTATGATGTATTTTCAGATTACCAGTTTTATTCACTGGTTTACATTTGTTGATAATATTTGATTTTATTAATAAATCTTTTTTTCCAATAAAAAAAAACTATAAAACATATAAATATAAAACAAAATAAAAGATTTACATGAATTACATACAAAAGCAAATTATTCTTAAAAGTAAAGTAAACAATATTCATAAAATAAAATAATTCTTAATTAACAATCAAAATTTATATATTCGATATGAATAATAAAATATTATTCTTTAATCATTTGTTGATAAAATATATAAATATAAATATGTGACAACTAACCCGAACTATTACGCTGCCTTCAAAGTGCTCAACTATTGGGCCTCCCCATGTCCCCACTATATACATAAATCACAACGAACAATACCGATTTCCACACAGGTGATAAGCGAATCAGATATTCTTTCAAATTTTTGGAAAATGTCACATCAAATCAATAACTTATTAAAAATACTACACACATGAATTAAATACAGCAGATCAAGTTATTAGCTCCGGGGCCACCCTTGGTAAGTGGCATATCCACATCTCATCATAGAATTGCATCCTACAGTAAATAAGATTTCAAAAAATTAAAGTATTTCGACTACCTCGTATATATACGTATTTATGTACATTAATTGGGAGTAAGAGTCCCAAGTTCGAATCCCTCTCTTTCGTTTCACAAAATTCTGTTTGCTACAGTCAGTTTCCAGGCTCGAACCCCGTCAGCCTCTTGTTCTCATGATTATAATGCTGCCGTTTCCTTCCGTGTGAACTTTTGTGCAGGCAACGACAGTTTTTCCAGATAATGCCGACCTGTGCAGAGGTTTTGCCCCTGTACAGTCTTGGACTTGCAATAATGTAGAAGTGCTCGAGATTTTGTGGTTTATGTCGTTGAGTGTTACATCTCCTTGCACCCCACATGGTTTTATTAGAGCAAAAGGATATGTCACTTTTCCTCTGGTTTTCTGCTTCCCTGCATTGGAGAATTTGACAAATCTTTAAGCTAAAATTCTTGATGTTTTCTTCTTACAAAATAAAAAAAAGTGCGCCGGAATATGATGATCTTTGAGCAAACATGTAATAAAAAGCTTTCAAAGGGTTGAATTGTTATAGAATAAGGAAAGCATGAAAACCTGCTGGAAGATCGCTCAGAGGATTCCCAACTTCTGCTTGTGGTGTGTCTGCATCCGCATCAGACTGTAACAGAGTACAAAATTCTGGAAAAAAACGATGCAGCAAAATATTTAAATTTTGACGTATATTTTGAAATCCCATAAAGAATTCATCTCGCTGCATAAGAGCACAAAATTCCGTTAAAAAACGTGCGTACAACAAAATCGATCTTTGGTATCAATTCCAGCTCAAGTTTTTTGAAAAATATGTAATTTAAAGTCAAAACTAAAACCCAAGAAAATTGTTATGAACTAGATTCTAGAATTTCTGAGGGATTAAGGACCGAAAGTTTAGAACGCTAACTGTGATTTAAGATCCGATTCTTTCATCTTTGTAGAGTGCAAAATTCTGAGAAAATGTGTAGTAAAGCAACATAACTTTTAGCTACAGTTTGAGATGCAGCATAAGTCGAGGAAACAGAAAAAACATGAAAGGGATAATTTAAAATTTTAAGCTACAATTTGAGATCCAAGATTAGTAATACAATTTTTCAGGGGAAAAATGCAGAGACAGATTTTTTGATTATCAAGGTACAGTTTGAGACCCGAATAAGATTTCGTTTTACTGCATCAGCATGTAAAATTATGCAGAAACAGGGAAAATTGGTAATAGAGCGCAAATTTAAGCCAATGCAACAAAATAGTTAGATTTTTAGATTCTTTTATTGTAGATTGAAATCCAGTTCCTTTTGCAACTGGTTGTAGTAGAGTTGAAAATTCTGAAGAAATGCGCAAAGAAAATGTCGATATAAGAAATAAAAAATAACAGTTTCAATTCATTGACAATTTTAGTTGGCTGTAGTAGACTACAAGATTAGGAAGAGCTTCTTAGAAAATGAGTCGAAATTTTAACGTATAGGTTTGATATGCAGTCAAAAACTAGTTATGTGAATTGTTACCTGATAAATCGATCTGGTCATCAAATCCTCCTGAAGCATTACTGTTGAACAAACCAACTATTAGCATTTACTACATTTATAGGAATTCTCTCTAAAAAATTGCTCAGAAGACAAATCTGCTTACGGATCGTCTGAAATGTCAGGTATTTCCCCTTCGTTGATGCATCCAGCCATCCAGGTCTCAGAGGAATTTTCCAAGCTTTCCCCAGAGAGATCTTCTGTACGGGAAATCCAGGCAAAGCCGTAAGAAATCCGTTTCTGAAAAATAGTAAAAAAACGTCTAAAATTGCGGACATTTCAAGCAGGTTTAAGCCTTACCATTTCTACAAAACAAGAACGAATCTGCGCCTACTGGATCCGACATTTGAAGATCTCTGCTGTGATCCTGTAAAAATAGCATCGAACATATCTCAAATAACACATAATTAGTGTAGTTAAGACTTTTAACGGCGACATATTCAAGCTAAAATACCTCAAATCCGCTGTCTTGTTTATCGGCGAACCTCACAGCCTCAGAAAATTGAAGCATTCGACGCCTTTTCAATGGCGGACTGTTTCCCGCAAAGCTGGAAGATTCAGGCTCTCTGCTACCTGAAAAGGTTGCGGTAAAAATAAAATCTGAGCCCAAAAAAGGCAACAATTTGTTTTTTGAAATGAGCATAGGCAGTAAAGCTCACCTTGACTGTCAGCGGAGATTTCTTCAGCTTGCGTCAAATCAAAATCACTCAACAAGTCCGAAATAGCTATTTTAATAGTACATCACATCAGGCGTCACATTACCACCGGCCATCCGCAAACAAGACAATACAAACGAAGATTTTTTCTTAAAAAAGACTTACCGAGAGAGGAGTCACCGGCCAAATCCTGCCATGTCCAGGCCTCGCTATCCTCCTCGAAAGACATTTTTCTTTACAAGAAACAGAAATTCCGTAGTAATTTTTTTTTGAAAAAATAAAAAAAATTACGAACCCTGATCGCGGGCAGGATCGTTTGAAATCGTGGATTGATGAAAAGTAAATTCCACCGCTATTTACGGTAGTTTTAACAAGCTCGGAAAGCAGGGAATCCACAAATTTTACGAAGCCTTGAAATTTTTCAAGCCGAGCAGGATAAATAAATACTGGAGCCTGGAGGCTTTCTCTTCAAGCAACAAGGAAAGTTGTAGGCAAAATCTTCAGTCAAATTTATTGTTACACTGCGACAAGAATTTATCAGGCTTTGGAAACAATTACAAGAAACAGGCAACTACGCTATTCAGCGACATAAATGCTCATGGATTAGATTATCTACACTTACACCGATGGAATCGAAGTAGTAAATAGGCGGAAAACTTACACGCTATCTACATTCCCTCCAGCTTCCTAATTTATTGTCGTCTCAGCTTCAACAAATTCATAAAGCCGACGTCAAAAACACAATCTGAATCCGGCCGTTCCTCTCCAAGGGTTTCATTTCGATTTCTCCAACGCGAAACCGAAATATCGGGGCAAATAGCCGTTTTGTTCCAACATCAGCAACCAAAACTGAAATCAGGCAAACAAACAAAATTTCCCGGCCGACAGCTCCAAAACGATTGTAACCGAATGCCAGAAAGTTTTCCAAGTCCTCTCGTTACAATTTTGACAGTTTAATGGCGAATTCGATACGGGAGAGACTGTGGCGTGTAAGAAAAAAATGCAGCTTTTCCGATTGTCAAGTTACTCGGAACTGGAGCTGGTGGGACTCGAACCCAGGCCTGCAGGTAGCAGAACTATAGTTTGTTGAGGTTCAAACAAGAGTTAAATATTCTCAAAGGCTGCCAAACCCTAAAGCCGTTAAAAGAACATCACACGCGCGAAGCGGCTCTATCTGAGCCGTCCGCCATGGATGAGGATAAGAAGCTGCACGACTTTTAAGGCAGCGGATAAATAAATCGTCGGTGATAAGAGCATTCCATGTATTTGGAGCAGTTGTGGGACGTTGATTGCATTGAGGTTTAGTGACGCAGGAGGAGCGGGGTTGAACTGTGGGAGTGAGCAGAAAATTAATGATTATGAGTACAGATTTATATTTAAAAACAATTCATTGGTCGCAGTCAACAATGGTCAACAAATTCCAGCGCACTGCTAAAAGAGAAGGGTTAGGTAAGTGTGCATTATGAAAATGGTTTAAGCGAAGTATTTAGTGTTGTAAGGGACCCACCGGGATTATAGTTCAACGGACCATTCCTAACTTCAATAGCTATGATCGGAAGGGGTCTCTGTCTTTTTTGTTTTGTGTGTATTTAAGTCGCGTTTATGTGATTGTTTTCCTTGAAACGAATTTAAGACAACGTAATTTGTTGTCTCTCTTGCATGTTATAATTCAAATGGGCCTCGTGGGAGCCTCTCGAGTGTCATAGCCTAAGCACATGCAAATACAAGGGCGCGCCCATCCAAGCTCAATTTTTTTTACAATGTCATATTTTCTTATGTGGTTAATTTAATTTAATGTTTTTTCATGCTTGCCAACTAACCGTTAGCACAAAGCTCAGTGATGAATTCATTTGTGGTTAGATTGTAGAACAAGTCTATCTTTAAAATTTGCGTGCTTTGGAATTTGTAGTTTAAAAAAAAAAAATCTTCCTCCTAAGGAGATATAATTAATTAAACAATTTTGCAAAAATATTGTATTTTGTGTTAGTTGAAATGGTCAAATTTTATATTTATGTAGTTTTAAAAGAATAGTTTATTTTGATTAAAGTGTTTTATGTAGCAATAAGTTTATAAGAAGTATATTCTTATCTAAAATTCAACTGTAATATTATTCTAGTATGTTTCTATCATTATTTAATTTTAATTCTTAGATCTCACATTTGTCATTTTGGATTAGATCTACGAATGTACAATTAATCCAAATTTTCTTTGCATGCATGTATCTAGACCTCAAACTTTTGAACTCAAAATTTATATTTAAATATTGTCCACACCCTCATATCAAGCATTATGAATCAACGTAGTGCATGTTTGTGTGGATTTGTGTTATATTTGTGTTTATAAGCATTCATCATTCATTTAGAAATAATTGAAGCCATTAGAGAGCACTCTCATAGAACATTCATGATAAATAGCTAGTAGCATTATCAAACCACACATCATTTTAAGTATCCATGTATGCTTGCTTGTTGTCTTCAATCATGGTTCCAAAGTTGTTGAATAACCCACCTAGGGGCTTGACTAAGGAGAACAAGATCCTCATTTAGCAAGTTCCCAAATGGCATCTATGAACAACATCCCACTTTAGACACAATTGCAATAAGCTAAGACAAATTTGTTATAGTCATTTATTCCCTACTAATTCACTTTAATAGTTTTAGATTGAGTTATGTGAACCAAATCAATTTGGAGACACCAATATGAATGGGTGATAACTTTAAGAAGCCCCCCTAATAAATTATATAAAATCATAACAAATCTTAGCTTGATGCATTAATTTTTGTGGCAAATCTATACCTATTTTGAGGAAAGTTTTAATTTTTGTGATGAGCTTTTGCATATTTTCCAACAATGTTATTTTTGCTAGTAAATTGTAGATAAATTTGTAAAAAAAAATTAAATTTTTTTGATGAATTGTTGATTGAATTTAAAGAAAAATAATAATTTATTAAGCAAATTATCACATGGTTTAAAAATATTACATAATGTGATTGGAAAAAATATTTTGATGCAAATGAATTTAAAGAGTAATGTGTTTAAAAAATTATCGACTTGAATTGTGAACAAGCATACATCATTTGATTAATAGTGAATGATGACAAATATTTTGTTCTAGGAGATAATCTCACTCGTGAGCCTTTAGGGAATATGAGAGTTTACTAATGTCAAACTTGATAAGAGAATTTGATAGTTTAATATAGAGTGTTAGTTTAGATTTATGTTCATCAGCGAGAAAATTATAATATTGTTTAATGTGTTTGGTAAATTATCAACTTGAATTATGAAAAAACATAGATCATCTAAATGATAATATTTGGTTATTGATGTTATATTCTAGGAAATAATTTGGGCCATGTTAGGTACAATGTACAAATAAAAATGCAATCTCTCACAAATGGAGAGAAGGACAAAATCGCATATGAGGAAAAAGACCCCCCATAAGAGAGACAAAGAGAAACCATGCAGTCCCCCCTCAATGTTGAGTCTCTTGCAATGATACCAGTAGAAGCTCAACATTGAATGTTGAAGATGATCATTTAGCATCAAACAATGTTCCTCCCTTTAGGAAGAAACAAAACCAAGATGTTATGCAAGGTGTCTTCCCATTCCTAAAAGGAAGATGTAGGAAGACAGATGATGTGAGATGTCTCTGAAGAATGCTCAAGTGTCTCCATGTTGATGTTGAAAGTTGTCACACTCCAAGTAGGCATTCTAGGCCACATTGTCAAAGAAGACAATCAAGAATCTCCTAGAAATGATTGTAGAGCACAATACAAAGACAAATATACCTCCTTTGAAGACAAAGAAGCCTCCTCCAAATGTTGTCCAAAAGTATCCACACTCATGTCAAACTGCAAAGAATGATCATGTAGAGAATGCACAAGAGGGTCAGAGTGTTCCCTCACAAAAATTGAAGAAGGATCATCTCCATCAAAGAGAAGATGAATGCAATCAATGATGTCTCATAAATTTGAAATGTGGGACTCACAAAAAAAACATGTAATGTCTGTCAAGTACTCATCCCAAGCAGCCATATCTAGAAGACGATGAATGTCCTGATGTATTGAATTGTGCAAGGAACCAAAATTTTGGAATCACAAGCATCCTTAGGCACAATAATAGATGAAGGAGATGAGATATCAGTGCATGTAATTCGACTACACCTATCATCCCCCATTGTGTCCTCAAAGCATGATGAAGTAAGAACAATAGATGATTTTTTCAATGCTAGATTACAAGAGTCCTCAGCCTTAAGATGTTGACTCATAGATGAAGAAGATGAACCCTATAAATTTGGATTAAGAGCCATAAAAACTGGAGTCTCAATAGAAGTCTCGTTAGGAGGAGAAGGAGAAGGTTCTATGTCATCAAAACTACCAAACCTTTCCCAATGATCAAGTTTTGAAGCTATTTTCTCATCAATAGGTCAAAACTCTGCAAGTGGAACAAGATAATCCACAATAGGATCCTCTGGGAATAGAGGTTCATTTAAGTCTCCATACATCTTCCAAAGTCTTATCATAATGTTACAAGGGATCTTAATACCATCAATGGCCATTCAAGTGTGTCTTGGTTTTGTAGTGCATCAAATGGTATCAGAGTGGGTTGGTCTTGCTGGGGTGCGAGATGTTTTGAGTATGAGTTTGTTACAAGAGTTTTTTTTGGTGAAGAGTGAAGTGGTGAAGCTGCAAGAGAGAGATGTGAGAAATTTTGTTTGTTGTAGGTATGAAAGAGGGCTTGTGACTACTACCCTCCAGTAGAGGTAAAGTTGGGTAGAAGGTATAGAGTTCCTTCACTGAGAGAATGGGTAGAAGAAGCATCTTCTAGAGTATTTGTTTATTAGAGGGTAGTGTGTTGTCATAAATTCTTTTTACAGAATGTGTGATGTATTGTAATAGTGAACAAGATGGGTATATGCTTGAGGAAGAAGCACATGATATGGGAAGGTTGGAGAAAGTATCAAAAGAGGAGGATTAAATTGATGATCATGGATATAAATGTGAGGTTGGACAAATTGGAATTACTATAGCATGGAGAGATAGTTGAGAACAATGAGAAGTAAGAATGTGTGGTGGAAGCATGCCCAGATGGAAGAATGAAAAATGAAGATGAAGAATTTGTAGAAGTGGACATAATAAAGTGTAGAGGAGGTAGATCGGCTGCTTTGAGACCCCAGGTCGTAGAGGGTCCTAAGCAACAAGCTACCCTGATCTACCTTAAGCTTGCTAAATGATTTGGAAAGGTTAAGCGGTTAAGGTCAAAAAGGAAGAGAAATTTGGTTGCTACTAATGCTAACCTAAATGCTTCGGGGGAAAACAAGCCAATTCCTAGAGTTTAGTATGTGACTCAGACAACTCACTACCTGAGGATGGCAGTGCAGGATACAAATGCCAGCACAACGTGTTGGCATCTTAGTGGGGTGTTGGCATCCATACAGATAGAGAATGTGAGAAATAGATAAAAACACTAGGAAACAAACTAATAAATTGACTGATAGATTTTATGCTATGACAGAATGTAAGGAAAGTACAAAAATGAAATACAACAAGAATAATACTTTAACTAGTTTATCTTCGAATTAACAAAGGAGGATAAGAAAGAAAAACCGAACTTCTCAATCCTTCGAATAGCTCCAAGCGAAAAGTACCTACACACATAAGACTAAGGAAAATGTTGGGGCTATTTTTAGAGGACTGCCTTAGTCAATCCCCTACTTTGGTGTTTCCACCCCCATGGACATCTAGATAGCAATGATGTAGAAAATGATAAAGAAAGTATATTGGAAATGGAAGTACCAAGTAATACACAAAACACAATATGCTACTATGCAAGTATGATAATACAAAAAGTGAGTCTTAATGGTGGATATCACCTTCATAGCCACGTGCTCTCAAGGCAAGTAGAGGAAGGCATAAGCTTGCAAGTTCTCCAGCAACATTATCGCAACAATGCAGAGGAGGAGCCAAGAAAGCGACAAATTGCAACTACAATGGAGGTGGTGAAGCTTGAAAGGTGTAAGTGAGTGTCTAGATTGAAGCCAAGAGTGAATTGATCCCAGAAGCTTGAGTGAATGAATTTTTTATCAATTTGAAGGAAAAATGGAGGCAAAGGAGCCATTTTGCATCGATCAAGGGGGAAAGAGGCATTGCGGTTCATGTCCAATGGAGGAATGTAACGTCTCTACAAATTCCAGAGGCAAGAATCCTATCAGGACAGTAGCACGGTGTGTGCACGTCCCTGACAAAATTCCTCCACCAACACAAAAATAGGTTGTTGGGTGGACAAGGAAAGGTGGCAGATGTGGGGATTGCATCATAAAGTTACGTTTTCTAAGGTGAAGGGTATGAAAATGGGGAATTTGCAAGGGGTGCAAATTCATGCCATTACACAAATTTTGAAGGCTCTAGGTTTGACAAGCAAGTAGGTGAAGAGGAGAATGAGCTCCTATGGAAAGAGGAGATGAAGAAAATAAACCAGATGCTAGAAGGATATTGGAAAGAAGACCATGAAGAGTTGAATGGTGCATCAAAAAATGAAGGACAAGAAATTGAGACAATGACAAGAAATGAGGTACAATTTCATAATTTTGAGTTTGATTTGTTTGAAATGATGAATATAAAGGAGGATAAAGGATGTAGAAGGAGGGAGATGCATGGAAGATTTCCATTTCCATGAGAATACTGTAGATTTGGTTATTGAAGGTCCTACAGTTGGGAGATTTTGTACAATAGTTGAAGAGATAAAGATGATGATGACAACAGATGGGGTAGATGAAGACCCCATAACAAAGGATGAGATGAAGGTTGTGTTGATGGCAATTTTGGCACCACAACAATGCAAGCAGAATATTGCTATCCTGCTTCTCCTAAAAGAGAAAGGCAACACATGGATGCCTTAGCTCCCAAGGTCTTTTTAGTTGGGTCTCAACTGTGCTAATGTCCCTCAGTGGTCAATGTAACAGTAATATTCAAGGGGCCTGCTGGTGTGAGCTTTTGGACTGTTGTGTGAGAAAACATAAACTTAAAACCTATTCTAACCAAGGTTTTAAAGAAATGTAAAAAAAAAAATGGATCAGGGCTTTGGAACAGAAAATAATGACACTTCATCCAAATTAACCAGACCTGTCACCTTCCAAGGAATTCCTAACTACAACTGCAGAACGGAATTAACTTGTGACTAACACACAACTTCATCCATTCACAGTGCTAATTTCAACAGCAGGTTGCAAGTTACCATTCAAGCAAAACAAAAAAACAAACTTCATTTCTTGAAGGCTTTCAAATCAGATGACTAATTCAAGACTAACACCATTCTGAAACACAACATGAAGTAGATTAAGATCTGGTTGCTTTTACAGCCAATAAAACAAATAAGCAACATTTACAAATCTAGCACAATCACCAGTGTATAGAAAATCTGTGATTTCAAATTGCTTCCACCTACTCTAAGAAAACTGAAAGATACATTAGTCTATTTGGAATCTAACTCCTACTCAAGAAGACAAAAGAAGCTCCTATTACACAGAATCAGGCTCAGCTTCTATCCCCTCTATTCCTATTCTACTCTAGATGTTCTAACTTTTAGCCATTCTAATCTAGAAGTGCTCCTATTAGAAAGAGGCAAGAATTCCTTATATACAGAAGGTACCAACAGGAATGCGCCATCCCCCCCTTCATTAGGGTTTTACAAAATATCCACAGATTGTAGGGAAGTCGGCCCTCAGATCTTTTGAAGAAAGTCGGTTGCGCATTCAATGTGAAGCCACATTGCCCATGCTGATGAAAGATTTTTCTAAAAAGATTTGTAGATCTTTTGCTGCTGCAACATTAACTCATCTATTTGTGTGTCCATACTCAAACTCCTTCTGAAATCAGTCTTGAATGCTTAGAATATCATCATTAATGTTGATCTGCCTCTGCCAGTGGTTGCCACAGCTGTCCCTGTGAGTCATGGTTTCTTCATTCTTCCTGGCCTCCTTTATGTTATGAACCTCTCTATCCATTGACCACTTCTGGAAGCACCATCGGGCCTCCCTGTAGATATTTGTGTTATCACCCGAGTCGATCCATCGTCATCTATTCTCAGAAGGAATCCTTCTTGCTTGCTTTCTACTGATCTCCATTTGCAGGAATAGTCAAATGGTCAACTATCACCAGCCAGTCCTCTTAGCCTCCTGTGATTGGTCATGCAGACGCCACACGAGCTTTATCAGGTGGTCAAAAGTGGTCCAAACAGTATCGCATGTCAGTGAGACACCATTGGTGAGACACCATTGGTGTCTTGCCGATGCAATTTCATCATTGTGCAGCTATCGGTATGACACTAGACAGTCGGCAAGACATTTCAACGAGCAGTAGAAGTCATATCGAGTCCACAAAACCCATCGGCAAGACTCCTTCATTTTGTTGAGACCTCCTGGCGAAGATGCAAACCTTTCAGCGAACTACTTCATGTCGGCGAGACTATTGCTTATCGCTGTGACCTCATAGCGATGTCCTCTTTTCTCCCCGAGCTTATTTTGTCGACAAGAGTCTCGGCGATGCCAGACTCCTCGAGCGAGCTCCCTTTGCTTCGGTGTGCCCTTCACTCATCACCAAGACCCTGTGGTATTGGAGAGACATCTCGTCGATCTTCATTCCTTATACCAAATCCATGCCCCTTCGGTGAGACTTTAGTTGGTCGCCAAGACCTTTTGGTGAATGCTTTGCCTTACAGCGAGTTCCTTTTCTTGTTGGGGAGACAACCTTACTTCGGCAAGACCTTTTGTTGTTGGTGAGACTCCCACTGAAGGCAAACATACCGAGGCCCTTTACTCAGTCGACGAGACATTATGTCCTCACCGAGACATTACGGCGAAGGCATCCCCTCTTGGTGATCTCTTTATTGTTGGGGAGACCCCATCAGGTCGGCAAGACCCTTCGTCGAGATCCTTAAGAAATACCATCATGCACACGATTTGATCCTGCAAAACAAGGTCTCTATTAGTCTTCTAAATCATGAAAATGCCCCACTCAAACTTACCCATAACACTTCTTACTTTACCATACTTCGTAAGGAAAGACTTACTTCCAGCAGGGGTGGAACCAAAACAGAAACCAGAATCAAGACAGGGATTGGGGTGGGGATGAGCCAGGGAAATAACCAACATTTCCAAGCTCACACCCCGAACCAAGCCCGCTTCTGCGAAGAAACTCAAAATGCAAAGGACCGAAACCAAAACACTGGTGGAGCCAGAGCGAAATGACTGTTGGAACCAGGGTCGGAACCAAATCCGAACTAGAAACTTTAAGGAAGTCTCCAAGTTTCAAGTTCGGATTTCGTTCCAAACCTGCCTCTGACGTCACCCGAAAAAGAGGAAAAGAAAGGAATATAAAGAAAGAGAAAGGGGAAGGAAAACCCCACAACCAAAATAGAGGAAACCAGAAGCGAAAGAACCAAAAATGTGGAACCGAGATCAGGACTAAATCCGAACCAGGAACTTTGAGGAATTTCCTGGGTTCGGACCCAGTTCCGGTTCTAGGTTCACCAAAATGAAAAAGAAAATGCCCAAGGCTGAAAAGAAAGTTAAGGCAAAGGACATTTTACTAACAAATACCAATGAAGAGGGAAGAAAAGGCGAGGTTGGACCCGGGACGGGACTTGAACGAGGCACTTTGAGAAAGTTCAACATTCTGAGTCTGTCCCGGACCTGACTCTGACAAAGAACAAAGGGAGAAGGAAAAGAACAGTTGGAACCAGAACCAGGGACAAAACAAGACCAAAACCTAGAAGGACTTTCCAAGTTCGGTATTGGTCCCAGTTCTGCCTTTGATAGAACTTTGAAAGGAAAACGCCTAAGGCAGAAAACCAAAGGCAAAAGAGAAAAAGAAAAAAAGAAAGAAAGGGGACCCATTTTGATCCAGATCAAAGTGGGGTGGTTATGCAAGGCATAACAAATGGTGACTCGACTAGGAAAATGGTTTAACCATTTTCAAGAATCTGAAGGATTCAACTACCTAGAACTCCTGTTTCATGAACACCACAACCCCAGTTGGGTCAGTTATAGCAAGGTTGAGCTAGAATCTCAAATGTAAGCCAACAGTAGCTACCCCTGAATCTATGTGTGTGCTTTATTGTGCATCACTCCCTCATGAAGTTTTCTTCATCTTTTGAATAAGAATGTGTAGGATTTGAGCTACATGAATTGATTTTCTTTTAGTTGTCTGCAATGATATCCTGGGCATTGCTTCGCCGCCAGTCAGGCGTCCATAGCCCCGACGGAGATACCTCTAGTTTTCCCACATCATTGCTCTATTGCCAGTCAGGCATCCATAGCCCCGGTAGAGATACTGGAATCACCCATTCATATTGAATCCTCTTTTTCTTTTGATAATTCTTTTCTTTTTTTCTTTTGAGGTTTCAGATATTTCATTTATTTCTCTTTTCCTTTCAATATGTGAAATGTTTAACATCTGATCTGGGTTGAAAACTACCATGGACCTCATGACAGCACTTGGAAAATCAGATTTTTCACTCAAGTCTTATAGCATTGCCATCCTAGGACATATACCATTACAAGAGGAGATGATCTTATTGATTTGTGAAAGATTCAGGGAGAGCTAATGAAGGGTACTTACTTGACACCTTGTTTTCAAGACCTTCCACAACTTTTATTGACCATGGGCATAAAACAAAGAATCTAGGACAAAAGCACCCAACCAGAAAGCATGAAAATATCTAAACCATTCTTCCCCAAATGACCAAAGCATGCTTGAGATAACAACCACCATTTTAAGATGGGGTAGAACAAGTAAACCCCCAAAGGACAAAATAAAAGAGAAAACAAAAGAACCAAGGAAGCAGAAAGACAAAAAGAAAAAAGGAAGAATAGGGAAACAACAACAAAGCTATTTACAGTAGAAGAAAAAGTAGAGAAAAAAAAAAAAAGACAAACAGAAAAACAAGCTATCTACAGACAAAATAAAAGGACAAGAAAAGAAAAAAAAGACAAACAAAGGAAAACTAACTAAACCAAAAAACTAACACTAACCTATCCTAATCCTAAACTAACTCAAAAGCTAAGCTTTACAAACACAAAATTGTAAAAATTTATACATTGACTTGACTGATTTTTTCATTATGTGCAGCAATCTTAACTTACTAGGCATAGTTCTAAACCTAGCAAATTTATCTTTATACTCAGAAATATAAAGTTTATAAGCAATAAGTTCATTCTGAGAGCATAAAGCTTGAAAGATTATCAACTGTGGGTTCTCAATTTTTCCATGATTTACCCACAAACATGTTTTACTATCCCCAATGCCATAATCAAACTGAAAATCATTGAAACACAAAGGATAATGAAAGGACACCACCTGATTATGAAAATTTTAAGTTACCAATGCAGGCTCATGTTGTATGATCTCTTCATGAGGTCTCAGTTCATGGAACACTGTTGAATCAGGGTTCATCTTGCAGTCAGGATATTCACTCACTAGCATCTATGTATTCATCTCAGGCACAGAGTCAAAAAATTTCTGAATTTCTTGAGATGAATCTTCATTTTGAACATTCTCTTGCAACAGGTCATCCCCTAGGGTTGGAGAATCTGCCTCAAGCTTATCACCATTGATGTCAGGGATACTGGCACATGGTGAACAATGATTTCCTTCAAACTCAATTGAATGCACAGAGTCAAAGTCAGGAAAACACTCTCTCAATTCATATTCCTCTTGGTCCTTTTCTTGACATTCCTCTGTTTCACCTAGACGTACATCATCGTGAATTTCCTTAGGGGGAACTTGACTGATCTGCACATCTATTTTGACTTCTCCCTTTAAAATTTTAGGTTGGCATTTAAGTTCTTGTCCTTGACCACAAGATTCATTGGCAATCTCATCCTGCAGCATGATATCTGTTTCAATCCATTCACTGCTTAGATCAACAGAGTCATCCTCTTGCATTATCCCACCAAGGTGTGTTTCTTCCTCATCCACCATCATAAAAGAATATATGAATGCATCGATGAATCCATTCTCCTCTTCTATCAAGTCTGCACTCTTCGCACAGTCACTTTCATCTTGATCAGAAGAGTTACTGAAATCGGTAGAAGGTATTGTTGGTTTCCCATGACAGCAATCCCGCGCTAATACCTCATCTCCTTCAAATCCATTGTTAGTATACTCAACAAAGCTAGGCTCTATATTGAGATTTTCATTATGCTCTAGATTTAGATCCATTTCATGCTTTTCACCAAACAAGTTATCAAAGTTATATTCTAGTGAATCAAATGTTTCATCTAGAGCTTCATTGTGATGTAATGGAGTATGCTTTGGAAGATGACTAAAAAGAGATGATATGGTTATAACTTCATTTACAAGTGGAGTATTTAACTCTGTGATTGGATTTTGCAGGGATGAGTTCTCCCAGTGGCCTTGTGTGCGAGGACCAAACTGACCTAAGAATAAGCTTTCTAACTCTACCCATGAATAAATAGATTGTGGTGGCAAATAAACATACCATTGTCTTGTTGAACCTTGAAGTGTTCAGATGAACAATTGACAGACAACATCCTCATGTGGAACCTAGGGAAAAGTGAGAATATGCCTGCAAGTTTTGACATGTTCAAAAGCATTTTGCCCATTGTTAGGGAAAAATAAAGGAAGTCGATCATACAGATGAATAGGGATTTCATGAACGAATCTTGGTATATACAAAGGGCTACCCATCAGAGCTGGGCTTTCTAAGACCTGACCCAATCCAACTCACAACGACCCAAAATTGCTCAAGTCGCCCTCCTTCTAGCACCAGTTCCTGTTGATGGCGATTTTGGCACCACAACAATGCAAGCAAAATATTGCTATCTTGCTTCTCCTGAAAGAGAAAGGCAACACATGGATGTCTTAGCTCCCAAGGTCTTTTTAGTTGGGTCTCAACTATGTTGTTGTCCCTCAGTGGTCAATGTAACAGTAATATTCAAGGGGCCTGCTCGTGTGAGCTTTTGGACTATTGTGTGAGAAAACATAAACTTAAAACCTATTCTAACCAGGGTTTTAAAGAAATGTAAAAAAAAAATGGATCAGGGCTTTGGAACAGAAAAGAATGACACTTCATCCGAATTAACTAGACCTGTCACCTTCCAAGGAATTCCTAACTACAACTGTAGAACGGAATTAACTTGTGACTAACACACAAATTCATCCATTCACAGTGTTGATTTCAACAACAAGTTGCAAGTTACCATTCAAGCAAAACAGAAAAATAAACTTCATTCCTTGAAAGCTTTCAAATCAGATGACTAATTCAAGACTAACACCATTCTAAAACACAACATGAAGTAGATTAAGATCTGGTTGCTTTTACTGCCCATAAAAAAGATAAGCAACATTTACAAATTTGGCACAATCACCAGTGTAAAGAAAATCTATGATTTCAAATTGCTTCCACCTACTCTAAGAAAATTGAAAGATACATTAGTCTATTTGGAATCTAACTCCTACTCAAGAAGACAAAAGAAGCTCCTATTACACAGAATTAGGCTCAGCTTCTAGTGCAGGGGCACCTAGGCTAACCTCCATTTTCTTTGTCAAATTTTGGCTTGTACCTGACCTTAGGTAAGTCAGGGTATTAGTGTGTTTAATTTGGACCTTAGAAGGTCTTGTTTGTGTGTGGTGAGTTAGTCACTAGGACTAAAGTCATCTTAGTTAATCATTGTTGTTAAATGTTGCTTTATTTAGCTTTAGACAATTTATGTTGGAAGGTTGAGCCTTAAATGTGTTATAACCACATCCTTGTTGTTAGAAGATGCCAAGAGGCAGTTGAAGGAGTTGATGGTTTGAAATCAAGGAGTTAGAGGTCCTACAAGTTAGGAAGAGGACACAATGATGGGAAATTGCAAAAGTTGTAAAATTGCATGACAACATTTGTTTGGTTGCATGCAATCTAGTTGTCTTGGATTCCCTTGAAATCAAGAGTGTGGGATCGATCAACTCTCCTTGAAATATGGCAAAGGAATCTATGTAGGTGTGGTGGCTCATAGACAACAGTTAGAATGCATTGTAATCAAGTTTTGGCTTTGAAGAAATAGAGATTTGCTGCATTTTCTGTGTTTACTCGAGTATCTTGAAAAACAAAGATATCAAGGCGTTGTATATACTAATTTAGCACTGTAATTGTGTTCATAGAGTAGTTTTTAGTTTCTTTCATTTGTAATCAAGAGGCTTAGAGTAGATTTGTTGTTTTGAATTCATAAATTAGAATGTAGAGGGTTTATTTTCTCTGTTTTGAGCAGTCAATTTTTAAATGGCTCCCCCATAAAATCTAACCACGGGATCACCCTGAGATTGGATTGAAATGACAGGGGAGCCAATCACTTGTATATATTTAACAATAGGAAGTATATGGAATGGAGCAAAGATTATTAAACTCAACCCTAGGCGAGCTAGGACAGTCCAGTTAGAGGTTTGAGAGTGAAAATTGAAGAGTACAGGCAGGGGTAGAGAGTACAGTACCGAAGGAGTACGACCCTAGGCAGGGATTAGTCATATTTTGATATGCTGAAAGGATTGTGGCCTATCCAATCCATTTGTGTAAGAAAGAAGCAAGAAACCAGTGTAAACCTAGGAATTAGGCCTATTAGCCCTAATAGCCCTTGATTATACGAATCTATTGTACGGAGGAGACAGGGGTCTGAAACCCTATGAATGTTTTAAAGGACTGAAAAGGGTGTCTAAAAGTGTCATTTATTTGCTAGGTGTATACACCTAAAAATGGTCTAATTAATTAAATACATTTATTTGATTAATTAATCTGTTATTCCTCTACTATTAAATAAATAAAAATTATTTATTTATATAGTTCATATTTATTTCTTGTAAATTCTTCTTTTATTCTAATTTTAATTAAATAAGAAAAATTAATACCTTTGTTTTATTTAATTATTATTATAATCAAATTCTCTTATTTATAAAGATCATATTACTCTACTTTAATTAATTAAATAAATTTCACATACTTTGTTTAAATTAATTAATCACTCTCCTTTCACATTTAATTTAATAAATAAAACTCCTATAGTTTGTTTATTTAAATTAATATTCTATTTTCTTCCAATTTTGGGAATAAATCAAATAAAATATTCCTAAAATCTTCTAAAAACCTCCACCTCATCAAATCTCAACAATAAAATAAAACTATTCAGTTTTATTAAATTTTTCAACAACCAACTCCTATGCATTTACGGGAATGGCCGTGAAGGGCTGTCATAGGAAAATCTTCTCCTATCCTCTTGCCTGGTGTTTTCATGGGTAGAAACAATCCTTCATGATCAGCTCCACCTTCTCATCTCATACCCTTCAATTTTCCAGATTGAATCTCAACCTCTGTTGTGTTTTCCCTCCACAAATGAGTGTCGTGAAAGCTATAAATACAGGTCTTTGGCTACAGGAAAAACATCCTAACTTGTGCAATCTTACTCTGCAGGTTTTCCAAGCATCCAAGCATTCAAGCAATCAAGCATTCAAGCATTCATCCAACATCCATCAAGCATTCATCCAACATTCATCAAGCATTCAACATTTGCAGTCATGGCTGCCATTACAATAGTTTTATTATTTAATCATATAGGAATAGAAATAGTTTGAATTCTCATTCTCTAAGTGTCATTTCAATAATCTAATTAGCTTCTAAAATCTGAGAGCAAAGTAGCTTAGAGAGATCTTTAGAGTTAGAGAGCAATAGGACAGCTTCAGAGGTTCCTGCATTTAAATTGATTTAAATTCTCTTGAATCTTTGCTATTATGTCTTATTTAGAAGTGTAGATGCATTCTAGATTGTTTTCCTCATTCTTACACTTACATTTTGGCGCCCACCGTGGGGCATAACCCCATATTCTACAAATTTTTTGTGAAAAGTGTCTTACAGGTATTGGCGTGTTTGTTTTAGTGGAATCAAGGTTTTTTATAGCGTGTCGGCCGGATCCTGTAGCGTGTCAGAGGAAAACTATAGCACACCACACAACTGTTTTAGCACCTCAACCGACTATTTTAACGCCTCAGCACAATTCTGCAGCACCTCGGGGCTCTGTTTTAGCGCCTTAGAGCTCTATTTTAGCGCCTTAGGGCTCTGTTTTAGCTCCTCATATTTAGTGTTTTGATAGTCAATCTTAAAATGGCCATATCTTGGCCATACAGATGTCTTTTTCGATGATTTTTTTTTTGAAATGGGGTAGAATTTCATAAGCTATGCAATGGTGTAGGTTTTAAGAAGAAAATGGAGAATTTAAGTGAAATAAAGAGCATTTGATATTCATTGTAATAGTGTTTTCAAACACTCATGGGAAAATAACCCATCATATATTTTGTTTCATTCCTGCTTTAGGACCAAATGGCATCGATGAAAATGTATCTTTTTATCTGGATCCGATGCATCCACAGCCAGATTTTATTCTTTAATCTCTTTTTGGTTAAAATTTATCAATCCTAGGATAGAAAACGGGTTAAAATTTATCAATCCTAGGATAGCAAACGGATAAAAATTGATCAATCCTAGGATAGAAACTTGATTATTACTTGTGGGATTAAAATTGAACATCATGCTTTTTATGGAGCAATATCTCCATATAGATTAGATAATTTTTCTTTTGGGTTTTAAAAAGTGAACAACTTCTTTGCTGTGATTGGGTGATAGGTTTATGCTCTCCCCTTGATTGGGTGCATCAGAATACCAAACTCACTTTTACTTTGCGCATTTTCAAGCTTTCATTAAAGTCTTTAGACAGGCCTGCCATAGTGGGAAAAAGTACTAACCCTACGGGAACGACCTGAGTGGGGACAACCAAAAGCCATGGCATTCCAACCCACTTTAAAATTTATGTGAATTTGGGGAAACCCTCTTTCAACGGAAGTGTGCAGGATAACCATCCCCAAAATCTTTGTTCTAAAGATTAGGAGGTCTCTCGAGGGAATTTATCCATTTGTCGCTCTGAACGGAAACCCTACCCAAGAAACTAGAAATAGAAGCACACGTGTCAGTTCCCGAACATTGTAATACTCGGTGGTGCAGGGGCGGGGAAGAATCTACCCTCAAGCACTCACCATATAATTGCCAAGGACTGTTTGTTCAGGGGATCTGGTATCCACTTCCGTCACTCTGAGTATGCACCTGAAAAAGACAAAAAAATGGGCACCCTCTAGGGGGTGACATGGCTGTGTGAGTCGACGCAATTCCAAGCTGTGGGCCATTCGAGTATATAACGATGACCTTTTGTCTCTAGGAGTGAGTCTATTTGAATTGTCTTATCTTGTTATCAAACTAGTGAAAATCAAGAAGAACCATGTTTGGTTCTTGAACATACACTCTTTGTTTAAGAATTTAGGATTTAATCAACAACAGTTCTATTTTTGCTTGCTATGTTTTCTTGTCATTAAAACAGATAAGATCATCCCAAAAAGAAACAGAAACCACCATGGCTGAAATAGAGGAGGATCAATTGAATGCTTTAGCTTATCAACTAAAGAACCTTCAATAACAAATCTGGGAAACAACCACAAAGAGATATCTAATGCCAAAAATCTACCCATATCCTCTTGACCAAACAATGAACATGAGACCTTCTTCACCAACAACTCCATCATCCAAGTTCAATATCTTTGAATTTTTCCAAAATTTCAATAAGCCAAAATCTCAGTCCTCAAATACAAATGATATTGAACAATCTTATCATGTCATGCATTTATCTCCATCCACCATAAGCCAAAATGAACCTCAAGATTCTTTCACTCAAGTTAACAATTCCATCCAATCATCCTCTTCTATCATATCTTCTACATCCAATGATTCATGTCAAACTCTCACTCCAAAGCATGCTAGCATAGACTCCCCTACACATCAAGATCAAAATATTCTTTCCACTCCATCCAATGATTCCACAATCTCACAAAGTCTTCCCATCTTTGATCAAGATCCCATTTCTCAAGAATCTTATGACGATCCCCTCCTTTCACTTTTCATCCAAAATAATTCACATCCATCTCAAGAGACAAGTATCCTTCCAAGTTCTTTTTCCACATCATCTAATCAATCCATACCATATCATGATTCTATTGCATCACAAGATCATGATAGTTCTTCCATCCTATCTAATGATTTCTTACCAATTGACGATCAAGACATGCTTTCTACAAAATCTCATAATTCCCTTCCTCATCAAGATCAAGATATGATTCCATTCAAGGATGCCCTTTCATCCCATGAAGATGTTTATCCTTCTCATGATCAAGATATGTCTTTCATACCACCTCATGATCCTTTTCCAAGTCAAGATCAAAATATCCCATCATCCCCATGTCAAGAGCCTATCACACCTATTCAAGCTATCCATGAACCCCATATCTATAAATTGGGATCCTCCGCCTTTATCCATTCTAGTTTACTTCCAACACCTAACCTCTCATCCATATCATATCCTCCCCAAAATGGACTTGCATCTTGTTTCACAAACAATACATATCCCATTGGTAAACAAATGTGTCAAAGTATGAACTACAAAGGCAAAGGATTAGGCATTCATGAACAAGGTATCCTAGAACCCCTTTTTATTCAAAAACACCCATACCACCATGGCCTTGGTTATATACCTAAGTTTTCTAGTCCATCAAACCTACCATCTATCCTAGGTTCTCATCCTAGTCCATCAAACCTACCATCTATCCTAGGTTCTCATCTTAGTCCATCAAACCTTCCATCTATCCTAGGTCCTCATCCTAGTCCATCAAAATTTCCATCTATCCTAGGTCCATATCCTATTCCTTAATAAAAACAAAGGCACACATCCTTGATGCCCTTTCAAAATTCTAACATTAACTCATCCATAATACCTCCATACCATTCATCTCAATCCACCCCTCCCATTGCTCTTGGAAGCAATTTGGGTGCCAAATATCAGAAGCTTCTATATCAAAATCCACATGTATCAAAGGATCAAAATGTCTCCTTAAAGAGACATGTAAAAATAAAAGAAAACTTGATCCAAAATCAAAGGAAAAATCAAAAAGGCCACAAAGGCCCATCAAAGCAAAAAGGAAAATTTCAAAGACCACAAAGGTCCATAAATCAAAAGAAAAATTCAAAAGGCCACAAAGGCCCATCAAAGAAAAAAGGAAATTTTCAAAGACCACAAAGGTCCATAAATGAAAAATTTTCAAGGCCACAAAGGCCCACTAAGCAAATATCAAAGTCAAAAATCATGTGGATTCCTAAAAGTCTCATAGAAGCGATAAAATCAAAATTGGCATCCAAATTTTCTTATCCAAAAACTTCCTCCAATCTTCCATATAATAACCTATCACTTTCCAAATCCATTCTTCCTCCATCACTCCACCATCCTTCAAGGTGTGTGCCAATGTTGAGCTTGTCATCCTTTCCATGTATCCATTATCCAACATTCATCCCCCATCATTCCCCTTTAACCCAAACCTTTGCATAAATCCTTAGTCTCTTCCATCATACCATTAATCTACCAGCATTTATGAGTCTAATCCCCATTGCCATGGTTAATTAAAGGGATAATTGGTTGTGAAACTCAATGTTAAAGTCCTTCCTCCATCTCCCTCTCATCCATATCCTATCTTCCATATTCCTCTTGCACTCTACACTTAGGGGCAAGTCTCATCCATCTTATCATTCATGGTCATTATCCTTTCTACGCTCATTCCTTACATTTCCACTTTTGATCTTGATAAGGTTAAGAATCTTCTTGAACATCATATATGGTTATCCTATATGCTTTATCCATATCTTTCGTACCATATCTTTTATCTCATCCATATTCCATCATTCTTACTAGATACATCCTTTCTTTTCATCCTTGGCTTTGATGAGGAATGGGGGCAAAGCACTTGGTCCTTGTGTATATATCTTGTCTAGCTGATCTTGATCATCCCATTCGTTAGCGTTATCCTTGCATTATTCCATTCCATATATCCTAGCTTATCAAAATCCATGTCATCATGTCCATTTGCAACCTTGAATCTTATCATGCAAATCATATTTGAGCCTAGCTGTAAAAAATTATCCAATCCTCATATCTTTTGTCAATCAATTGTCAACAATCATCAATATTTTTGTACTTAGAGGATATCGGTAATCCTAAGTACTTATCATCATCATGCCTTATGGAATCAATCATTCTTGGCATATTAATCAATCAACTATTGTCATCTTTCAACAAGAGATATGTTGCTTGTGTGACATGTTTTGCAGTGACTTTCATTTTGATCTATCATTTATCCATGGTTGCATTACCTCTATTGTGGTTCATCTTGTTCCTTCAATCAGTCATACCATCTCATTCCAAATCAAATATCTTGAAAATCCAAAAAATTTAAAAATCTATCAAAAATCCTAAAAACGTCAGAAAATCCATCAAAATCCAAAAACATCATAAAATCAAACTCCAAAAAAACATCAAAAAATCAAAATCTAAAAACATCAGAAAATCCATCAAAAATCAAAAGAAAATCAAAAAATCAGAAAATCCATGCAAAAACATTCATAAAATTGAAAACACAAAAATAGAGTCTACATCAGTCAGAAAATGGAGTCTGTGTCAGTCGAACTACGTGGTCTCTGCATGTATAACGTAGGCAAGACTAATCTTTGATTAGTCCCCGAGGCCCCTAGGATAGGTCTTTAGGTTAGTTCTTTGGTCAAACGTCTGAGAATATCATGCACACATCAGCACACACAATTTCAACATCGATGATCTATACTGAATTATGATTTGAAAATACATTAAGTAGAATTTAAATTGTTGTACTTTTCTTTTTATCATTTGCTTATCATTTCTTTGGAGCTACTCGATGATGTATTGAATTAGAGAAGCAAGGAAGGAGAATGATACTTTTCTTTGTTTGCTATTTGAGAGTTAGTCATTATTATTTTGTGAATTGTCACGGGAAGTGCTCTACCAAGTATCATGGATGACATTCCAATTCACTTAAGAAAATAATTAATTCTTGTCTGTTTATAGAAGAAATGCTCAGGTCATCTCGATTTAATTGTACCTTGATGCTTGTGTTCGATTGCAATATCAAAAATCATGAAAGAAATACTCAGGGCATCATTGGTCTATCTCATATCATTGATGCTTGTATTCGCTTTCAACATTTTTAAAGCTCAGTGATGATACAAAGCAAAATCAAAAGATTGTTGAAATGACACTTAGATTTGCATGGTAAAATAGATTTGCATGATAAAATATATTGCATCCATATTAGTCTTGCATATGCATTTATAGATTGTTTCAAAGCTACCAATTTCAATCTCAAAAGCTACATGTATGCCCTCTCCTCATCATATCACTATCTCTTCAATAAATTCTTAGGATAATATATAATTGTTTTCCTAATCACCTCTTTCTGAATCATTTTCTTTCATTTCAATCATCTCAAATTCCATCCAATCCTAATCTATTATGTCTAGAACAAATCATTTAATTGCATCCTTGGTTTTGTTCCCAACCTTGTTATAGGCCTTTATCCAATCATTATCATCATCATCAGGATGTATCCTTCCCTATACTTTTGTGTTGTTTCGGGATGTATCCTTCCCTCATCAACAACACTCTTATCATCATCATCATTATCAATCAATCTTGGCTTGCAACTTGACTGGGGAAACATCATGTTTATCCTTTAATTCATTTTTTCTTACTTTTCATCTTCTCCTTCCATTATCTCTACCTCATCCCATCTCCTAGCCTATTCATCATTTTGCATCATCAAGTCTCAGTACATTAATCACTCCTATACTGGGGCATATCATATCAATCAAAGAAGTCAAACCACATTGCCTAATCAAATCTGAATAAGCTCTGATGAGACTTTGATCAAATCTTGTGAGCATCTATCATTGATCCTCACCTATCATGAGGTCAATTATCAATCAATCATTGATCCTTGCTTATCATGAGGTCAATCAATCATCAATCAATCATTGAATCTCACCTATCATGAGATCAATAATCTTCTAAGCTATCAGGATCATCAATCATCATCATAATCAACTGGAGGAATCAGTATTTCTTTATCGAGAGATAAATTGTTTCATCACTGTTTCTTCATCAAATCATCAAATCATCATAAAAATTCAAAAAAATTTGAAAAATCATAAAAAATTCAAAAATTCATCAATTTATCTCCTGTGGGGGCATATATCATTATCATTTCGAAATTCATTTTCTGGGGCAAGTCTGGGGCATATTTTAAACTTTTTGTCAATACTGGCAGCTGAGGCAAAATCATTCTTTGAAGCAATGCGTAAACACATCACTTCAAAGAGGGGCAAAATGTATATACCTAAAAATGGTCTAATTAATTAAATACATTTATTTGATTAATCAATCTGTTATTCCTCTACTATTAAATAAATAAAAATTATTTATTTATATAGTTCATATTTATTTCTTGTAAATTCTTCTTTTATTCTAATTTTAATTAAATAAGAAAAATTAATACCTTTGTTTTATTTAATTATTATTATAATCAAATTCTCTTATTTATAAAGATCATATTACTCTACTTTAATTAATTAAATAAATTTCACATACTTTGTTTAAATTAATTAATCACTCTCCTTTCACATTTAATTTAATAAATAAAACTCCTATAGTTTGTTTATTTAAATTAATATTCTATTTTCTTCCAATTTTGGGAATAAATCAAATAAAATATTCCTAAAATCTTCTAAAAACCTCCACCTCATCAAATCTCAACAATAAAATAAAACTATTCAGTTTTATTAAATTTTTTAACAACCAACTCCTGTGCATTTACGGGAATGGCCGTGAAGGGCTGTCACAGGAAAATCTTCTCCTATCCTCTTGCTTGGTGTTTTCATGGGTAGAAACAATCCTTCATGATCAGCTCCACCTTCTCATCTCATACCCTTCACTTCTCTAGATTGAATCTCAACCTCTACTGTGTTTTCCCTCCACAAATGAGTGTCGTGAAAGCTATAAATACAGGTCTTTGGCTACAGGAAAAACATCCTAACTTGTGCAATCTTACTCTGCAGGTTTTCCAAGCATCCAAGCATTCAAGCAATCAAGCATTCAAGCATTCATCCAACATCCATCAAGTATTCATCCAGCATTCATCAAGCATTTAGCATTTGCAGTCATGGTTGCCATTACAATAGTTTTATTATTTAATCATATAGGAATATAAATAGTTTGAATTCTCATTCTCTAAGTGTCATTTCAATAATCTAATTAGCTTCTAAAATCTGAGAGCAAAGTAGATTAGAGAGATCTTTAGAGTTAGAGAGCAATAGGACAGCTTCAGAGGTTCCTGCATTTAAATTGATTTAAATTCTCTTGAATCTTTGCTATTATGTCTTATTTAGAAGTGTAGATGCATTCTAGATTGTTTTCCTCATTCTTACACTTACACTAGGTTGTTTGGAGAGTTTAACCAAGAAAAGCAGAAAAGTGACTGGTAAGGGCTACAAGGATTAGGCCTCTTCAAGGCAAAATCTTGTGATCGGGTAGATTGAAGACTAAAGGCCCTCCAAGATGAATTCAATTGGATGTGAAATGCAAGAAAACAGTGTCTCTAACACCCTTGCAAGCAGTTCAAGTTTGGTAATGAAGTTGGCACTTAGATCCTTCTAGGTGTTGGGAAGAAGATAGCAAATTCAATTGGTGTTAAGTCCTCCAAGGTGAAGCACAAGGAGTAAGACTCTTGTGGCAGAGTTGAAACAAGGCTTAGTTGATGATCTAAGTCAAATTAGAGCCTTTGAGTTGTTAGGTTATTGGTGGAAGATAGAGAGAAGTCTTCTAGTAGGTTGGTGCAAGCAAACCCTGGAGCAGTTCTACACCATATTGGTATCAGAGCCTTTGTTTGATCAAGGCTTGTGATTGATGTTGCAGCCCACTGAGTCAGTAGGAGAGAACACACCAGAGGAAAGAACCATGGTGACTAATGCTGAGTTGGCTAAAAAGGTAGAAGAGCAAGAGGAGGATAACTGGTTGCTAAGAGAAAGGTTATCTCAAATGGAGAAGCTCTTGGATGAAGTCCAAGAAACAGCAGACAAAGTGAAGGATAAGATAGAACAGAAGGAAGAGCAGGAAGCAAAGGAAAAAGAAGAGGACTTGGAGGAGGAAGCTCCAAAGCCTGACCCTGTTCTTGCTGAAGAACCCTTCTTGAAGGCACTGCAGGCCTTAAGTGGAAAAGCTTTGGAAGGAGTGCCACTATTCAGTGGATAAATGGACCCTGATTCAGTTGTGGACTGGATTGAGAGTATTGAAAATCACTTTGAATGTGATGGTATAACAGAGGCCCAAAAAGTAAAGGTGGCCAAGTCAAGGTTGAGAGGAGCAGTTCTCACATGGTGGAAATTTGTACAAGCTGAAAGAGAGAAAGAAGGCAAGGGTCCCATAGTTACATGGAGAGGAATGGTAACTAAGATAAGGCAAACCTATCTACTTGATGATTATGAAGTTCAATTGCATAGGAGAAGACACAACCTTAGGAAAAAAGATATGGATGTTCAAACGTACACTGAGGAGTTTCAAAAATTGTGCCTAAGATCAAAGGTGGTTGAAGATGAAAGCATCAAGCTAGAAAGGTATTTGAATGGGCTTAAATGGTCTATCCAAGAAGACATGAGATTAGTGAACTTCAAAACCATCCGCCAATGCTATCAAATGGCCTTGAAGATAGAGGAGAAAGGAAAAAAGAAGCAAGAGAAAAACCCCAAAAGTAGAGGTAAAGGGAAAGACAGTAGAGGACAAAGAGGTGGCTATGGTGGAAGGAGTTCAGAACCAAGGGCCCAAGGAGAAGTCAGATACTCTGAGCAGCAAGAAGGAAGCTCTAGTAGAGGTGGTAGAGGAAGAGGCTCCAGCTCCAGAGGAAGAAGTGGTGGACAAGGAAGAGGTAACTACTTCACCAACATGAAATGTTACCATTGCAATCAATTGGGACACCCGGCCTATAGATGTCCAGAGAAAGGTAGTACTTCTCATGGAGGTGATAAGAGAACTAACCTGGTTCATGATGAGACAGCTGCAGCAGATAAACATCCTAAAGTACCATTGAATTCAGAGGAAGGTGAGAACCTCATGATGAGGAGAACTTTGATCAAGGAGCCAATGAAAGAAGAACCAAGCCAAAGGAGGTCCTTGTTTAGGATAAAGTGCAAGATGATGGGGAAAGTGTGTAGAGTCATCATTAACTCAGGGTCTACTGACAATATTGTGTTAGAGGAGATAGTCAGCGAGCTGAAGTTGACAAGGATACCCCACAACAATCCTTACAAGGTCACATGGCTCAATAAAGGTCAACATGTCTTGGTGAATGAACAAGCATGGGTGGAGTTCTCAATTGGTAGGTACAAGGACAAAGTTTTGTGTGATATGTTACCTATGGATGCATGTCACTTGCTCCTAGGTAGACCATGGCAATTTGATCGCCAAGCTGTGCATGATGGAGCAAAGAACTCCTATACTTTCAAGAAAGATAAGGTAACCTTCAAAATTCAGTCTTTGCTAGAAGATACAGAGGTGCAGACAACAGGTCCTAAACTGCTCATGGTTGGTGAAAAAGAGTTCCTAGAAGCCTTGGAGGAAGGAGAAGGAGTTGGTTATGTAGTGATGATAAAGCCAAGATAGGTGAGCAAAGAGAAAGTAGCTGAAAAACCAGAGCTACCTAAGGAGATATAGAAATTGTTGCAGACCTATGAAGGCATTGTAAGTAGTGGTCAACCAGCAACATTACCCCCTAAGAGAGCCATAAGTCATAGGATAGACTTGATACTAGGGGCTACTCTACCAAACAAAGCAGCTTATAAGATGAATCCTCAAAAAAATGAGGAAATAGCTAGGCAGATTCAAGAACTCCTAAACCAAGGTCTTATTAGGAAGAGCATTAGTCCATGTGCAGTACCCACTATCTTAGCACCTAAAAAGGGAGGAGAATGGAGGCTTTGCACGGATTCCAGGGCCATAAATAAGATAAGCATCAGGTATAGGTTCCCTATCCCTAGAATTGAAGATCTCACGGATTGTCTAGGTGAAGCTAGGTACTATACCAAGATAGATTTAAAGAGTGGTTATTGTATACACTTAAAAATGGTCATATCACATTGTCTGGTAATTAATTAAATATTTTTAATATTTAATTAAAATCTTTTGATTCTATCTACGTATAAATAAATTTAAATAATTTATTTATATTGTTCATGATTTCATTTCGATTAAATATTTAATCACCTTTTCATATTCATTTCTTAATTAATTAAATAAATGTTACAATTTATTTATATTAATTATCATATAATCTTAGTTTGAATATTTTATTCAAATAAAGATTAAAATATTATAATTCTTCTAAATATCATTTGTAATTAAATATTCCAAAATATTTGATTATTTCCTCTAATCTAATATTCATTTTTAAATCATTTCAAAATTCCTCTAATTCAATTCAAAAATCTATTCATAATTAAATATTTCCAAAAATATTTAATTAAATTCTTCTAAATATTTCAAAAATCTTCTAAAGTCACATCATGATTAAATATTACAAAATATTTAATTAATTCTTCTATAGTTTTCAAAAATCAAAAATCAAATATCAAAAGCAATAAATAAAATTAAATAAATTTAAATATTTAATTAATTTGGGATTTATCTTCAACTCCCGGGAAGCAAACTGCCAAAACAGAAAATTAAATTTCTCTGTTTCTGTGCAGGCTTGTTCCCGTGGGTTGAAGACAAGAATCCATTCTTCTCTCCAACCTCTCAACCTCCCCCATTCTTCTCTCCAACCTCTCAATCTCTCACCATTCAAACATACCAGACAATCTCACAGCCGTAGATTCTTGCCAGCCGGGATGGAGCCTGCAAAAAATCTATAAATACAGCTGCCGGGAGCTCCAAATCATATAGAATTTGAAGCAAGTAAACTATAGCCAAATTGCAAGTAGCATTAGCATTCATAAAGCATTTTCATAGCAATAGCATAGAATCATAGGAATAGCAGTAGAATCATGACATTTTCAATTCACAGCCCCTGTACATAATCTACAGCCCCTGTCCATATTCATCTGCATTTTCACTTTCATCAGCATCTAGAATAGTTTTCTTTTGCATACTCGTTCTGCAGCAGCCATTTGGAGAAGCTTACACAATCTGAGAGCCAAAAAGCTTCAAAAGAATCTCTGTGGATAGAGAAAAATGGGACGGCACTGAAAGATTTTGTTTGTTTTAATTTAGTTCAATTTCTTTAGTTTAAGGTTTCATTTAGTGTTTTATGTTTTCATTTAGATTACAATTAAGCATTTTACACATTTTTGGCGCCCATCGTGGGGCTCTTGCCCCCTTTTTTAACATCTTTTTGCAGCTTCTTTGGATTGATTACAGGAAAAACAGCGGAATAGCGCAGACGACACGTTTCAGAAGAACACCTCCAGTTTAGCGCCCGTGACTACTGTTTCATCGCCCGTGACATTTATTGCAGCGCCCGTGAAGACTGTTTCAGCGCCCGTGACTACTGTTTCAGCGCCCGTGACATTTATTGCAGCGCCCGTGAAGACTGTTTCAGCGCCCGTGACTACTGTTTCAGCGCCTGTGACATTTATTGCAGCGCTCGTGAAGACTGTTTTAGCGCCCGTGACGTTTATTTCAGCGCCCGTGAAGACTGTTTCAGCGCCCATAATATGTTTTGCAGCGCAAATTTTTAGAAAACTGTAATCTATAATCTGTAACTGTAGTTAGTCTAACTGATTCCTACGCAGCCGCGGACAGTTATTAATTTAAAAAAAAAAAGCATAAAATTTATCAATCCTAGGGTAGTCATCTAAAAGCATAAAATTTATCAATCCTAGGGTAGTCATCTAAAAGCATAAAATTAACCAATCCTAGGGTAGACATCTAAAGCATAAAATAAAGCAATCCTAGGATAGACACTTCATTTTTTTAATTTAGGCTTAAAATGAATTTTTTGTTTATGTGAAGCAACATCTTCACTTAGTTTAGAAAATTTCCATTTGGTGCTTAATAATTGAACCTAGTGTTTGCTTTGTTTTCGGTGATAGGCCTATGCTCTCCCCTTAACTGGGTGATCAAAATGCCAAACTCACCTATTTCTTTTTATGCATCTTTAAGTTTTGTTAAAACCTTGTAGAGAGCCTGCTCTTGTGGGAAAAAGTACTCACCCAAGAGGAACGACTCAAGTGGGTTCAAGCCAAAGCCAGGCTATTCAACCCCACTATAAAATTTAAAGCAAAATTGGGGAAACCCTCTTTTGACGGTAGTGTGCATTGATAACCATCCCCAAAGCCTTTGTTCTAAAGGTAGGGAGGTCTCTCGAGGGAGTTTATCATTTGCCGCACCGAACGGAAATCCTTACTACGAACCTAGTGTAGTAACTAACCGAGTCAGTTTCCGAACATTGTTTCAATCACAGTGCAGGGGAGGGAAGAATCTACCCCCAAGATACTCACCATATAACTGCCAAGGATTGTTTGCTCAGGGGATCCGGTATCCACTTCCGTCACTCTGAGTACGCACCTGGAAAAGACAAAAACACGGGCGCCCTTTCGGGGGTGACACGGCTGTGTGAGTCGACGCAGTTTTAAGATGTGGGTTGTTGATTGCTATGATGACCTACTTGAGAACTAAGAGTGAGTCTGTTTGAAGTGCTTGTCATGTGTAAAACCTGTTAAAACAATTTTTGAAAAACATTTTGGTTACACACTTGATGTTTAGCATAGGACTTAAAACAACTGTTTTAAATTTGTTTGATGTGTTTTCATTACATTAATTTAGATAAAGATCATCCAAAACACTCATTATCATATTGATCAATCTCATGTTACGAGATTGGAAATCTACAAAATTTGTAAAGAAATCCGTTTCCAAAAGGATTAAGAAGCCAAAGAAACCTCTCAACCACAAGAAATTATTGAAGAAACAACAATTCTTATATCAAAGTCGAAAAGTTTTACTTAAATATAGAACTTTTCTTCATAGGTATCATGATTGTGTTAGAGGTCTTTCAGATGATTATGCCATAGAGCCCTTGTATTCACAAGCTTATTTTCAAAGAAGAGCCCTTTCTCAAAGGCATAACCATAGTCAACGCATCCGTTTTAGTTATATTCCCCAACCAGCAATCGAATACTCTACTCGTCCAAATCAAATCTTACAATAGAGAACTTAGAATACATTAGGCATCTATCACAAAATCCATCTTTTTACAAAGCCATGATCAAAACTTCATAAAGTGCAAAAATCATCATTTTCTTGATCTTTTGCTTATATTCCCACTAACAGGATTTTCATCCTTTCACTTAGGGAACAACACAAGCTACAAGATTAGAAAATTTCGTATAAGTCATAGAATTTTCATTCTATTCTGACTTTCATACATACCACATCAATTGCACTATTTCACTCTTTTGATCAAAAGTAAGTAAAATTTGGAGTAAAATCTATGCCTGTTCTCACAAGATCTCAAAAACAAATGGAAAAAGACGAGGGAGAAACTACAACGAGCAAAATGGGTGACCGAAATGAAAAAGAAGAGGAAACATTTAATCTTGATGAGATAACGGAAGAAAAGCTTCAAGAAGCAGAACAAGATCCTCAATTCCATACTCTTATGGAAAGAATCCTAGAACGTAACAAAGAAAAATACTTCCTTTCATTAGCTAATCAAGGAGCTAAGTTGCCTCACACCTTTGACATAGAGGGGATTAAACAAAATCCTGAAAATCCTCCTAATGACTTTAGTGCTCTTAACCAACAGATAAAAGAATTACAAGGGAAAATAAAGGAAATGCAAGGAGGTACAACAAAGAAATATGTTTTGGAAGACATATCTCCTTATCCATTTGATAGGAGTCTTCAAATGATCCCATTTCCAAAACATTGCGAAATTCCTAAGTATGATAGGTATAATGGAAAAACTGATCCCATAGACCATGTTAGGGATTTCCGAAACATGAGTCTTGAATTCGCCTATGATGATACTTACTTGATGCGATTATTTCCACGAAGTCTAGGTGTACAATCCATGGAGTGGCTTTCAAAAATCACTCCACCTATCAAAACTTTTGAGGAGTTGATAAATCAGTTTATCTCACAATACTCCTACAACATTCAACATCAAATAACAATGCTTGATCTTTGTAAAGTGAAACAAAAAGTAGGAGAACCCTTTACTACATTTTTACAAAGGTGGAGAAGGTTATTTGCACGATATTCTCGTCCTATTCCTGAAAAGGAAAAGATGGATATTTTTATCAATAGCCTTGATCCAGAATTAAGCTATAGGCTTAACCTTCATTGTCCTCATAACTTTGAAAAATTGATTGAAAATGCAATCACCATTGAAGGGGCCTTGGTTAAAAGGGGAGTGATAAAACTTGATAATCCAAGTACATCAAATCAAAACAACGATAAAACAAGGTTTTGGAATAGAAACAAGAATGTTGTTAATGATGGTATAGTGGATGCAAATAATTTACGAACAAGACCATCCGTTTTCAATCTATCAATTGCTCCAAGAAACAATTCGCAAGGAAATACAATTCAACAAGGAAACAACAATCAACAAGGACAAATTTTCAAGCAAGAGAACATGACCAATCAAAATACCAATCAAAATCGTGGTAATTTCAATAATAATCTTGGCAATACCCAAATATCAAATCCGTCTAGACCTTCATTCTTTTCAAATCGACGGACTTTTACTACTTTGGGTCAATCTCTTGAATCTGCTCTCAAGGAACTTCTTGATAATAAGGTTATCACTTTACCACCACAAAGAGATTATGAGCCACAAGTTAAACCACCATCATGGAATGACTCGTATTATTGCAATTATCATCGATGTAAAGGTCATAGAACAAACAATTGTCAAGCTTTGAAAAATCTAGTACAAGATTTAATTGACAATGGTACTATTACAATTGAGGGACATCATACCAATGATGATCATCAAGCATTCAAAGATCCTTTGCCAAACTACCAAAAGGGGGAAATATCGGATATCAAAGCCAAAAGCATACATAATGTTGAAGAAAATATAATCCGTCATATTTACACAGATGAAAATCGGATTAATGTTATCAAAATTAAAGGAAAACAAGAATATCAACAGGTTAATGTAACAACAAGAGGTCAAGCAAAGGTTGTTTTAAAATGAAGTTCATCTAAAACAACTATTTCTTCTCCAACTCAGTATAATCTGGTTGATCAATTGAGAAAAACATCAGCTCAAATTTCTATTCTTGAACTTCTTAAAATATCCCCCATACACAAAAATATTTTAGAAGAAGCGCTTGTGAACACAACTGTTGATACTGATCTAGATGCAAAAAGATTTCAAGCCATGGTGGGACATTTGTCTTCCCCCACTTGTCTTTCATTTTCTGATAAAGATGATGCTTCTATGACACATCCACATAATTCCTCGCTATATCTTGAAGTCATGATCCATAAACATCGAATTAGACGTGTCTTAATAGATGGAGGAGCCGGTTTGAATATTTGTACCTTAAAATTGATAAATGCCTTAGGAATTTCAGAAAATGAAATTGATTCACGAAGGAAGATAACCATTAAGGCATATGATGATGAAGAAAGAGCTTCTAAGGGATTAATATTGCTACCTATCAGAGTGGGACCTGTTGTGAAGAATACTTTTTGTCAGGTTCTAGATCGAGATCTGTCTTATAACATACTTTTGGGTCATCCGTGGATCCATGATATGCAAGCCGTACCATCAACATATCATCAATGTATCAAGTTTCCATATGATGGACAAGAAATAACTATACAAGCTGATTACAATAGTACCCAAACTTGTTCCAATCTTAGGGTGAGTCAAGATGTCTTTGTGCCACACAATAGAGAAGCTCTTGCTGTTTCTTCTTCCAATCTACAAGTCCAATTGCAAGAATTGACAAAGAATCTTGATACTAAGCTGAAGTTTAAAGATAAAGGGGTAGGTGAATATTCACTATCTCTTTCTACTTTACCTCCTCCAAGATCACATGGATTACCAACTTTATCAAATCAAAAGATTGCAACTGCTTCTACATCTCAAACTTCCGTGCCAATCACAAAGTTTGATGGAAAATTCATTAGAGCTAATACCACTGACGAAGAAGCTGAAGATAGGGACATCCTAAATTGGTTATACAAAGATGAAGATGAAACTCTTTTACACATTAAGTTACCTAAAGAACAATATGGTAAAGGGTACGCTATCATGCAAAAGATGGGTTATGAAGGGAATGGTCCTATAGGGAAATGAAGAGAAGGAATTGTAGAACCAATTCAACCTATTTCAAAACATTCAAGTGATAAAACAGGACTTGGATATGGTAAAGATAAAGAACTTACTTCACAGCAGACATCCTTAGTTCATAAAGGAGAATCTGTGTCAGATAAATCTCATGAATCAGTTTTCCAATTGCAAAATAGTTCAGATACTGATTCTAATGAATATGAATGGGACACCATTTATAATGATGAATTCTGGAGGGATAAACAAATTGATATTATACATAAATATGCACCTGTTCTTATACAAGGAGAAGGTTCAAGGCCTCCACTCGATTATGTTTTACAAAGTGATCATGACTCAAGTGAGGAAGAATCAGATTCTAACGAGATTGATAATCAACAAGGGAATACCATCACAGACCTTGTCTACCATGAGGATGACAACCACATCATGACTTTGACAATTCAAGACCTTACCCAACCTAATGATCCTATGCCTTTAGTTTATCCAGAACTTATAGATTGGGACATTGACGCACCTATCCATATTCCTACATTCAGTAATGATGAAGATGTTATAACTTTCCTTTGTTCCTCAAATGAAGAAAACAATTGTTTCATTCAAGAATCTTATACTCATGATTTTGACAAGGAGAGTGTCAAGTCTCTTAGCTGCAAAATAAATGAAATTAAAAATGGATCTATTGGTGAAAACCGAAAAAAGGCAGTGATAGATCAAAACAAGAGAAAAATAAAGAGCGAATCTGACAGTGAAAACCTTTCTGAGGCACTGAAGGATGAGAAACTTGACACTCTTCCCAAGTATTATCATGAAAGATCTTCTATTTTGATTGAACCAACAGAATCAATCAACATAAGTACACCAGAGCAGCCAAAAGTTTTGCAAATTGCAGCATCATTAATAGTTGAAGAAGTCCAGAAATTCATGCAATTCTTGAAGGATAATCAAATTAACTTTGCTTGGTCATATGCTGATATGCCAGGGTTAGATCCTAATCTGATAATGCATCATTTATCTATCAAACCTGGGATAAAACCTGTAAAGCAAAAACTCAGAAAGATGCATCCACATGTTGCATTATTGGTCAAGGAAGAATTAAAGAAGCTTTTAGATGTTGGATTCATTCGAACTATTGACTATGCATAATGGATTTCAAACATTGTACATGTTTCAAAGCCAGATGGAAGGATCAGAGTTTGTACATATTTCAGGGATTTAAATAAAGCATGCCCTAAAGATGATTTTCCTTTACCTAACATAGATTTGATTGTTGACTTAACTGCTGGTCATGCAATGTATTCATTAATGGATGGATTCTCAGGATACAACCAGATAAAAATTGCACCAGAAGATCAAGATAAAATAGCGTTCACATGTCCTTGGGGTACTTATTGCTAGAATGTAATGCCATTCGGGTTAAAGAATGCTGGAGCTACTTATCAAAGAGCAATGACAACTATTTTTCATGATATGATGCATACATTCATGGAAGATTATGTTGATGATTTACTTGCCAAATCTCATACACGAGATGAACACCTGGAAATATTCTCAAAAATATTTATTAGAATGGAAAAATTCAATGTTCGACTGAATCCAAAGAAATGTGTCTTCGGTGTTACATCTAGAAAACTCCTAGGGTACATTGTTTCAGAAAAGGGTATAGAAGTTGATCCAGAAAAGGTACAAGCTATAATGGACATGCCTCCACCATGAAATATCAGTCAATTAAGATCCTTGCAAGGAAGATTACAGTCCATCAGAAGGTTTATAGCTCAACTAGCAGACAAAAGCTTGCCATTCACACATTTATTGCATAAAAATGTTCCATTTAAATGGGATGACAAATGTGAAGCAGCATTCAATCAGATTAAGCAATATCTTACACATCCACCAGTTCTAATTCCGCCTATTCCAAGAGAGCCACTTATACTCTATATTTCAGCAACAAAAGTATCTTTGGGTGCATTGCTAGCACAAGAAGACTCTACAGGTAAAGAAAGGGCTATATATTATATCAGCAGAACCTTAACAAGACATGAGTTAAACTACAGTTTCATTGAAAAAGCTTGTCTTGCAGTAGTGTTTGCTTCTCAAAAGTGGCGACATTATATGTTGACTCATACAGTTAAGCTGATAACAAAGATAGATCCATTGAAATACCTATTAAGCAGAGCCACTTTAACAGGAAGACTTGCAAAATGGGTAATGATCTTAAGTGAGTTTGATATTCACTATGTAGATCGAAAAGCGATTAAAGGACAGGTCATTGCAGATCAGTTAGCTGAAGCTCCTTTACAAGAAGACAATCCAATGCATATTGAGTTTCCTGATGCAGATGTCTTTACAACAACAATTCAGAGACCGTGGGCATTGTACTTTGATGGATCTTATACACAATATGGCTCGGGGGCAGGGATTCTTTTTGTTACACCTGAAGGACATACCATTTCACGATCATATTGGTTGATGTTTCCTTGCACAAATAACATAGTAGAGTATGAGGCATTACTCATAGGATTAAAGATAGCTTTGGAATGGCAGATTACAGAGCTGGAAGTTTATGGTGATTCACAACTTATCATTAATCAAATTAATGATGACTATCAAACCAAAGATGATAAGTTGCTACCATACAAAAACATGGTGGATGATTATAAGAAATATTTTGTGTCAATTAAGTTTTCACAAATATCAAGAATTGACAATAAAGCTGCAGATGCAATGGCTACCATTGCTTCTTTATTACAAATATCAGAAGATCAAACCAAGTATGAATTCTTGGTGGAACAATTGTTTTCTCCTGCATATGATAATCCTGAAAACCAAGTTATATGTCATTTAACCGGTTCAGATTCACCTTTATATGGAAAAACTTATACCTATTTGAAAGATAACATCTTGCCTTTAGATTTATCCCGCAACCAAAAACGGAATTTCATACGCCAATCATCCCGTTATACCTTAATTGCCAATATCCTTTATAGACGTGGTCTTGATGGTACACTCCTTAGATGTCTTGAACGTGACGAATCTGAAAAAGCCTTACAAGAGGTTCACGGTGGTATTTGTGGAACTCATTCAAGTGGTTTGACCTTAGCAAAGAAACTTGTCAGAATGGGATACTATTGGCCTACCATGGAGCAAGATTCTTTTACTTTTGTTAAGAAGTGTTCTAAATGCTAGATCCATGGGAATCTTATTCATGCACCTGCACAAGAATTGCAGCCTTTTATTTCAACATGGCCTTTTTCTCAGTGGGGATTAGATCTTGTTGGTAAAATACATCCTTCATCGTCAAATGGTCATAAGTTTATCATCACAGCTACTGAGTATTTTACAAAATGGATTGAAGTTGTTCCTCTAACAATAGTGACTGGTAAACAGATATCTTCATTTATCCTGAATTACATTATTTGTAGATATGGAATTCCTAATTCTATTGTTACTGATAATGGAAGACCTTTTAAGAATTAGGATGTTGATGAACTTTGTGAAAGATTTCATATCCAACACAGGTACTCTACACCTTATTATCCACAGGGTAATGGTCAAGCAGAAGCTTCTAACAAAACCATTTTGAAGATATTGAAGAAGACAGTAAATGATGCTGGACGTGATTGGCATGTTCAACTCAACCCAGCTTTGTGGGCATATAGAACTAGTATTCGCACACCAACAGGAGCTACACCATATACTTTAGTCTATGGAGCAGAAGCGATCTTACCATTGGAAGTTGAAATACCTTCGCTTAGGGTTTCACTTAAGGGATTGATAAGTGATGAAGACTACCGAGTTTCTCGCCTTCAAGAGCTCGAACTGTTAGATGAAAGACGCCAACATGCAGCTGATCACTTGAAAGGTTATCAACAAGTCATGTCTCGTAGTTATAACCACAGAGTTAAGCCACGGGAATTTCAAGTGGGTGACTTAGTTTTGAGGGAAAATCCACGTAATCAGCAAGATAGAGAAAAGAAAGGCAAATTTGAACCTAATTGGCTTGGTCCATTTGTTATTGTAGCAGCATATGGTTCTGGAGCATATCAGTTATCCACATCAGAGGGGGACCTGTTTGAAGAGCCAATCAATAGTATTCATCTTAAGAAGTTCTATGTCTAAAAAGTCCTGAGAAAATAAAAAAATCATAAAAAGTCATAAAAAGTCCTGAAAAAATCAAAAAAATCATAAAAAGTCCTGAAAAAATCAAAAAAATCATAAAAAGTCCAGAAAAAAAAATCAAAAAAATAGAAAAATCTTGAAAAAGTGCAATAAAAACAAGTGGTGAAAACTTGGCAAACAAGCGCTACTTGTGATCGAAATGGGCTCCTCCATTTATTAGTTTATGTCTTATTTTCACTTTAGGCATCATTCATCCACGTCTATCATCTGTAAATATCTTTCATTATCCATACCATGTAGTGGGAATCTTTAGGTTTCATCATGGCTTGATGAAATTTGTACATATCTTTTATCTTTAGGTTGTGTTTACATTGGGGCAAAACGCAGAAACATACAAGAGAGGGACAACGAGCTTTCAAAATATCACAAGCAGACAAATAACAGCTTGACAAAACAAAACAAACATTGTCAAATCAAATCAATCACAAACATGTTTATGCCAATGAAAATCAAAAACAACATGATCCAAACAACTATCAAAGTGAGAATATCAATAATGATAACCAAATTGGATGATCTTAATCTGAATAAATGTTTGAAATGCCTTAAGCAGGATTTGAATGGTTGTTTGATTTTCTATCATATCTCTGGAGTAATTCGATGATGTACTGAACTAGAAAAGCAAGGAAGGAGTATGATTTTTCTTTGTCTTCTGTTTGTGAGGAAATCATTAGTACTATGCAAATTGGTCGCGAGACATGCTCTACTATGGATCATGGATGACATTTCAGAATTTGCATGGGAAAAGGATTAACTCTTGTCTGTTTATGCAAGCAATACTTAGGTCATCTTGGTTCAATTATACCTAGATGCTTGTATTAACTTGCTATATTAAAAATCATGAAAGCAATACTCAGGTCATCACTGGTGCTAACATACCCTTTGATGCTTGTATTAACTTTCAACATTTCAAAGCTCTATGATGATACAAAAAGCACACATAAGCTCTCCAAATGGCAATATTGTATGAATGTCCTGCATGGTTAGTATAGATTGCATTCATGTTAGAATCTGCATTCTGCATTTATAGATTTCTAAAAAGCTAGCAAAGAATCAAAGATTTATATCTTTTCAAATATGACTGAGTATATTTTGACATTCACAAAACATTGTTTCATACATTTTACATATATTTGCATTAAGAAAATCATAAAATCAAAACATACATACATCATATATGTCATACATTCATTCATCAAATAAATTTAATCTCATACCATCATGAATATAAATATCATAAATCATGAAAACATCATATAGTACACATCATATATATACATCATGTATCATGTAAAATCATCTCTGCATTTCATATATTTCAAAAATGAATGTCAAAATGTACAAGGATGTCA
>VDFB02343815.1:0-38128 GCA_007258455.2 Sequoia sempervirens | reverse complement strand
ATAACTTATTACTCTAATACCCCCCCTTAAGATGAACTTAGGAAGAAGCTAAAACACTAGAATAGGATGCATGAAAGCAAAGATGGGTCCCGGCAACGAGGCCTGATCAGGTACCCATTTACAAATGCAATAAGGAGTAGAGAAGGAAAAACTCAGTGGGAAAAAACCCCCCTACAATGTGATAACATGCTACAAAGAAGCACTGGAAGAACTCTGTAGAGTAACACTGGAACCGCAATCTGACAAGCAAGGAAAGATATCTCTGTCTACAACTGAAACCAAAATCGAAATCAAAATAATGTGACAGCAGACCCGATGCCACGGAACACTCGAAAACTCCAAACGGGAACAACCCTAGAATCTATGAAGCAGCAAGCAATTATTGAATGATGTATTACTGAAAATGAAGTGCAAAGATGCAAGATGCACCCTTCCAACTGCCAAAATATCCAAGTAATCGCCAAACAACCCATCGGGCCAAATCTGGACTAACTGATAAACCTAGGATAGATACAGAAAAATTGCATGGATAGCAACATAGAGCTCCTCAATACATTTCCAACACTGCAAACGAGGCGAAAATTGGACATCGTGGCAAAAAGTTATGAGCTCGGAAGTCCAAAAACAACATCTGACTTCAAACAGCAATAAATGAAAGAAAATAGTAAAATACTAGAAAATAAATAGCACTACTAGAAAGTGCTCGGAACCAGCTTTCCAGTGATATCTCGTTTGCCCGATTTCGATACCGTATGCCCAAGTTATGGCCAAAAGAAAAAAAATGCTCTTTTAGGAAAAACTAGGGTTAGGAGGTTCTTCAGCACCGTAGCAGTCATCTTTTGACAGAGTTTGCAGCTTCTTCATGCTTCTATGATGTTCTACATGTTCTTCTTTTTCAGGACATTTCCTTGATTTGGAGGCTTTTCAGTCCTTCAATCACCTTTGATCTCTTTTTGGAGTAGAGTTTTTCCCATGAGGTTTTCTCTATTTCTCCTCTTTATAGAGATCTTTTGTTTGTACATGGTATCAGAGCTCTAGACCTGCTGCTTCCTGTTCGACTTCTGAAGAATTTGGAGCTTCAAGGGTTTGATAGGGCTTTCAGAAGTTTTTTGGCTGATTTTGAGTGGATCTGGGTAACTCCATTTTTTGGGTGCATTTTGGGCCCAAACGGACCTCACGGTTGGATTCAGAGTGGCCAAAAACCCATATTTTCATATATCTCTTGACCTATTTGGGCATATTTGATCTGGGAGGCAAAAAAATTTTGCTTAGGGGCCGTACGGCCCCCAAGCACGATTTCCGAGGTCAAAAATTAAAAAAAAAAAATTAAAAATTTAAAAAAAACAAAGATTTTTGTTTTTTTTTGCGCGCTACCAGTTAAAAGGCTAGTGCCGCCGCCACTCAGCCAAGCGGCCACCAGCAGAGGCGGCGGCCACTAGCTTTTGCCGCCGGGCCGCCACCTCCACCGGTCGGCCGCCCTGCCGCTGCCGCAGACCGGCCTCAACCAGTGCACCACCATCTCACCACCTCCACGCCACCAGCCGCCTGTGCGCCGCCATCTTCAGCCCCCTGGTCGCTGAGAGGACCAGGGGCCAATTTTTTTTAGCCTCTGAGGGCTAGAAGGGTCAAATTGGACCTTTTGGAGCTGTTTCACGAAATCGGGCATAACTCAGGCATTTTAGCTCGGATTTTCGAATGGAAATAGGCGTTGGAAAGTTGGTTCCGAGCCCGATCTAGGAGGTCTTTTTTTCTCATTTTGCCATTTTGCAGCCTTTTTTGCCAATCAAAGTCAGAACTTGTGTTTTTCACTCTTGGGGGCGTATCTTTTGCGTTTGAACTCTGTTTTTTCGCAAACGAATAGGCGTTGGAAAGGGGTTTCTGTGTTCTTTCCAGATCTGTCATTTATTTTTCCAGAATATGCCCCAGGTACTTTTTATTTAGTTTTTTGTGTTTTCACACATCTGTCAATTACTTGGACATTTTGGCACCTGGAAATGATCTGTTTGTGTGGGATGGCTTTATTTGATCTAATTTATCAGTATTGAGGTCAGTTAGTCTCAGATTTTTAATTTGAAGAGTTATCATGGGTTTTTCTACTCACCCTTCAGTTGTATTTCTGGAACAGGGTAATTATGAGTCATGGGCAAAGGGTATACTTACACATTGTAGGTGGCTAAATTTGTTGCCTTATTTGTATGATCTCATACCTGCACCAGCAACTTCAGAGGGAAAACTAGCTTGGGATATCATTAGAAATCACATAGTAGGAGTTATTTTGTCTAGTGTTGATTCTGACATTGTGTGGGCTATATCGGGCATTGATTGTCCTCACTCACTTTGGACATGCCTTTGGGAGATCTATGGAGACCCCAGTCTTTCTCCATTCCCAGAGGATCCTGCTTCAGATTTTCTTGTACCCATTGGTTGGAGAGAGAACGCACCCTTTGATCATGATACTTTAAAGGAACTTCAGTATTTAGACACCCTTACATATTCCAATGAATCAGAGGATTGTCTCACAGTTCCTACTCTTCAGACTGAGATTATACTTGTATCAGCATCTTCTCTGTTGTTCTTTGTCGGTTTGATATTGCCTCTTCTTTGGCTCCTATTGATTCAGCTAAGCAGGACATCATACATCTTTCAGACATGGCTACTTGGGATTCTTATCTTGTAGGCATTTCGTCTTTGTTTGTAGAGTCCTATATTGCAGATCTAGAGGATTACTTTGAGGATTTTCAGCTCCTCTTTGTTGACAGCCATATTCCAGCTGTTAGCCCACCATCATATGTGCATTCAGAGGTTGCAGTTTTTGAGTCTTCTATTCAGTTTGGATTTGACATCTTTTGTTTCAGTTCAAATAGAGAGATTCTTCAGCATCCTATCATGGCACACATCTTGAGACATTTCGGTTCTTCTCTCTTCACAGGATTTCTTCATCTTCGTCCTTTGGATCCATTTCTTCCCAAGGGGAGGAATATTATATGCCGCTTCAGGATCTCTTTCTGGATTCTACCTCAGGCATCCATATGTGCGACAGGAGTTTCTTCATTATGGGGGGGCCTTCTAGTCTCTTTCTTTTTCTCTTATGGAGACCATTGTACATGAACTTATATGATAGAAGCTGTCTATGGGGGGTCTTATGTTATCCACCTCCTATCCTTCTGTTATTAGTGCATTTATTTCTTTCATCTCTTTTTGGAGTAGAGTCTTTCCCATGAGGTTTTCTCTATTTCTCCACTTTACAGAGATTTGGTTGTAATTGGGTACCTGATCAGGCCTTGTTGCTGGGACCCAAGTTTACTTTCTTGCATTGTAGTTACCTTTGCTTTCTTGCACATGTTTGTAGCTGCACTTTTGCTCATCTTAAGGGGGGGTGTTAGAGTAAAGATTTTAATTTAATCATGTTGATTGAATTACCTTTATTCCTCTCTTGAGATTTCACTTTAGTTTGCATTTTGTGACATTTAATAATTATATTAATTATTAAATGTCTACCTATTAGGGTTTCTTTTAGGGTTGCACAATATCCTTTTATAAGGATTCATCATTGTATTTTTATCTCTCTCGGATGAATACATTTTTCAGCTTTTAGAGCACCCTTGCTTGTTTGTCTCCATCTCTTCTTTCTGTGACAGGTTATTTGCATGCAGGTGATCTTCGGGGTCTATGAAGTTGGCTTTCTCAACTTCTACAATTAAAACATCAAACTAAATCCAAAATGTCAAATTTTCCTCATGAAGGAATATAATCCATCAAGTGCTCCTTCACCAAAAAGGAGATAGGTAGAAGGATCAGATGCTTAAGTTCAGATAGAGGAGGAGAATTTACATCAAGTGAATTTGTTGAATGTTGTGAGCCACATGGAATCAAAAGACAATTCTTTTCACCTAGAACTCCATAGTAGAATGGAGTTGTAGAAAGAAAGAATAGAGTGGTGAAGGACATGGCTAGAACAAGAAGATATGTTTTGGAGGGAGGCAATTCATACTATAATTTATATTTTGAATAGAGTTCAAATAAGAGCTCATAGTGACAACACACCCTATGAACTATGGTACGATAGACCAACCTATGTTAAATATTTTAAGGTATTTTGCAGCAAGTAATATATAAAAAGTGAAGATGAAAACATGGGAAGTTTTGAGTCAAGGGTGATGAAGGAGTATTTCTAGGATATTCCACCCAAAGAAAAGCCTATAAATGCTATAAAAAAAATGTTGAACAAGATGGTAGGAAGCATAAATGTTAAGATTGATGAGAGCATAAGTCATATCAAATTAGATAGGCACAAAATTGAAGATGATTCAAACTTTGAAGACAACACTGCTAATAATGAAAAAGAAGTTGAAGAAGTTGAAGAAGTTGAGAAGGCACTTGCAAAGTATGTGTAGAAGGATCACCTAGGAGGTCAGATAATTGGGGACAAAAATGAAGGAGTTTAGACTAGGAGAAGACTAGCAAGGAATAAGGAGAGGGTAAATTTTGCTCTCTCATCTTAGATTGAGCCAAAGAACTTTATTGTTAAAGCTAGCAAGGATGAGAGCTGGATGAAGGCCATGGAGGAAGAACTACATCAGATTGAAAAGAACAAAACATGGGAACCAATTCCTAGACCACCAAGAAATAAAGCAAGACTAGTGTGCAAGGGATATGCACAAGTTGAAGGCATTGATTTTGAAGAAAAAATTGTACTAGTGGCAAGATTAGAAGCAATTAGAATGTTTCTTGCATTTTTCAGTATATAGATGATTTAAAGTATATCAGATGGATGTTAAATCTGCATTTTTGAATGGAAACCTAGAAGAGGAAGTCTACATAGAACAACCAAATGGTTTCCAGCTATTAGAGGATGATGACTATGTATGGAGATTGAGGAAATCATTGTATGGTCTAAAGCAAGCACCAAGAGCTTGGTATTCAAGATTAGACCAGTACCTACAACAACAAGGTTTCAGGAAAGGATGTGTAGATAGCAATTTGTATTTCAAATCTAAAGGTAACACTTAAATATTGTTGTTGTGTATGTGGATGACATCATATTTGGTGGTAGAAATGATACAATGTGTAAATTATTTGCTACACATATGAAAGATGAATTTGAGATGTCAATGTTGGGAGAGTTGTCATTTTTCCTTGGTTTACAAATTGCACAAACTAATAAAGGGATATTTATATCTCAAACTAAATATGATAAGGAAATAGTTAAGAAATTTGGTATGGAGGATAGTAGACCATTCAGTACTCCCATGATAACTCGTTGTAAGCTAAGAAAATCTAATGAATCACTAGATGTAAATTGGACAACTTATAGGTCAATGATTTGAAGCTTACTGTACTTAACTGTATCAAGACCAGACATAATGCAAGTAGTATGTATGGTATCAAGATTTCAGGCTGCACCAAAGGAGTCTCATGTTAATGCAGTGGAAAGAATATTCAAATACATCAAAAGTTCCATTGATTATGGGTTGTGGTATCCCAAGAGCAAGGATTTTTCTTTGGTAGCATATATAGATGTTGATTGGGTTGGATGTGTAGATGATAGGAAAAGCACCAATGGAGGAGCATTCTTCTTGGGAAACAGCTTGGTTTCCTGGATGAGCAATAAGAAATAATTAGTCACTCTTTCCATAAGAGAAGCAAACTATGTAGTAGCATCAACATGTTGTACTCAAGTGCTATGGATGAAGCGAACACTTAAAGATATCAAGGTTGAGTACAAAGAACCTATCTCTATTCTTTGTGACAATTCAAGTGCAATAAACATCTCAAAGAATCCAATGATGCACTCTAGAACAAAGCACATATCCATAAAGTATCACTTCATTAGAGAGAAGGTTGCAGACAAAGAGGTCAGCCTAGAATACGTTTCCACCAAAGAACAAGTGGTTGACATTTTCACCAAGCCTTTTCCAAAGGATCAATTTAAATATTTGAGGCAGAATTTGGGAGTAATTTCTCCCACATCATATCACTAATAGCAATGATAGGGCATGAATCCCGGGGGAGCTTCACTGGTTCTTCATTCATCCCTGGAAAAGTAAAGATAGATCAAGTTCGGTAAAACTTGTTTTACAAATTTCCAATAACTTGATGGTTGCAGATTCAAGGGTCCCCACTTTCTCTTTGAATTTCTTATCAAAGGGGGAGTATGTTTTTAGGGTGAGTGTTCCCTTTTCCATTGATGTCAAAGGGGGAGAAATTTGTACAAATTCTCAAGCAATTGAGCAAGGGGGAGAATGTAAAGATGATATTGGTATAGAGCATGGACTACAATATCTTTAATTGTGACGGGGATTCTCAACAATTGGTACAAAGAATGAATTGGTATCATATTTAAATGATATAGGTTGAGCAAGCATTTGGTTTTTCCATCAATGACAAAGGGGGAGATATTTGGCATATTGTTTTCATTGATGTCAAAAGGGGATATCATGCAAGGAAGATTGTTAGCATGATGACAGAGGATGATTATGAGATGTGGATCTAGCTATGGAAGTGTGTGAGCAGTTGTAAATGCAAAGGAACACATTTTGTAAATGTTGCATAGTTTTCAAAATGTTGTCACAATTGCTTCCAGGCATTTGAATGAGAATCTATTGACATATTTGATGTGGGTTTTCTGAGAGCTTCTTAGAAACATAAATTGTAGGTCTAGAGGTTGAAAGATGAGCTCAGAAATGGTTTATGTATTCTCTTAGACACATTTAGGGTTTATCAGTTAAACCCTAGCTATTGCAATCATGGCATTGTGAACATAAATTCTATTTTGTTATTGATTTCCTATCGCAGGTTACAGGTAGCTTAAGTTATAACTTAAGCCATTATGGATAGAACAAGGCATCTTATTATAGAATAGGCACTAGTCTCTTGCATGTGTTTCAATCATCCAAATCTAAACAAAATCATAAAATCAATTGTTTTCAGTTCTTTTTTATGAGATATTAATTTCATTGTTTCTAGGGAATAGAAAGAACCATTATCTAAGAATTATGAAACTCACCCCACCTTGTACATGTTTCCAAGGTGTTATATCAACTATATAGGGCTAGAGATAGCTATTTTTTTTAGTCTAGTGATAGTTTTAGGGTATAATCAAACTAGTTGGGTTTGGCTATCATATGTTCTAGTATGTTGATCCTATGAGATTTCAATACCTATTCAGGTATACCCCTAGGAATACCCTCCCGAGTTTAAGCTGAGCTTGAAAAGCATAAGATATAACCCACTCTTTTTGAGTTAGCTTGAGATCCTCCATGATTCCATTGATGAACTATTTTACCCACATGACAACCCTAGCCTTGTGAGTATTATTTGTTCTAGGAAGTGGAGTAACTATTTTGAGACCTAACAAGAGTTTTTAAAAATTTCTATGGTTTGATATTATTTTGGAAAACTATTTGTGGTATTCCTCTCCAATTTATCTATAAATTTGAGGTATGATATAATTATTCATTATATTATTTCAAAGGTACACATGTGCTATTGAAATGATATCAAATTGAAAGGGAGTTAGAGTGTTGCATATGTATTCCATTCTTGAAGATTAATATATTATTGAGTCTCTCTTGATGGAGTTTTTTTCTCAAAAGGATTTATCCACCTACATACACTATTATGTGTTGCAAGTTTATGGTTTTTAGTTGTATTATTTCTTATTTTATACACATAATATTGTATGGGCATTGTTGCATGAATACAAATCATATTTACATACTTTTTTTTTAAAATACTATAAGATTTCTTCATCAGTTTAACAATAATTGAAAATGAACTTTGTGATGCTATTTTGATCTTTGACAATTTGTATTTGTAGTTATATAGTTATATATTATTTTCTCATTTTTGGTAGCTTCTCATTTTCTTGCAAAATCTAAAGTGTACAAATTAAAATAATTTAATATAATTATACCATATTAATTTCTAAATTTCTTATGTAAAATAAGAATTGGAAATACTGCAAAATTTCACAAACTTGTATTATTTAGACAACTTAGTTAGAGTTTCTATTAGTGCCCACCCTTAATGTATAATTTTATACAATGTTAAAGGCCATGGTTACTATATAATACAATAATACAACTAGAGCTACTCAAAACCACAAAAAAAGAAAACATACTAACTTAGAAGACCATGCACAACAAAAAGTGCCAATCTTATATATTCATTTATTACAATTCAAAACAACATGATATCAATCCAAATTCATACCACCCTCTCTCTCTACTACTTATTGGTAATTGCATCCTCATATTCTGCTAAGTATTCTTCTACCAATGCATTTCTATAAGAGCAACACTCAACTAAATATTTTTTTGAAATTCACATAAAAGTTACAAGAAATGAATGGAAAAATGTATTTATCTTCAACAATGAGCATGGTGAATAGAATTACCACAAAAAATGGAATAAAAAAATATATCTCAACTTTTAAAAAGCCATTATAATGGGTGACTCTCAAATCCACTAAAACTTTCCCAATGTCATATCAAGTTACCCTTAGAATGCCCACTTCTTAGTGAAGAGCCTTCAATTTTTCATTCTTGTCTAGAATATTTGCATATAAATTCATCAAATTTAATTGTGCTAGCCTTAAATCCTCCTTCAAACACTCTCCTTTTGGGATTCTTTGTGCACTTGGCCACCTCCATATTGTCAAATTGGTCAAGAAAAACACTTGAAACAAATAAAACCTAATTCCCATGTCAAGAATGAGGATAACCAAATTTGTGACAAAATTCCCACATAAAGCATTTTCTTTGTGTTACTTGACTCCAAGTTGTGCTCACCTAATAATTTTTAATAAACCCTATGGCCACATCAATATCGCAATGAAAGATATGCCTCAAGAGATGAAATAATACCAAGATTCGATACTTAATTCCATTGCCCTTGTCCCTATTCCTCTTGCTAGCCATGCCTATAGAAAACTAAACCTCTTAATTTCCTATAACAAAAATTTTGAGAAGAGAAATAAACTAGATCCATCTTTCCATGTATAAGAAGTAGAATGCATTATGTCAATTTTTGATGCAATTGAAAACCATACCCTATATTGAGGTGTTGATTTTAGCAACCACCACTCAAATCCTTCAACTTTATTAGATACTTATAGGTAATGGAATGAAACCACATTGAAATTTATTTAATTCCATTGAACTTTTGAAAATGTGCTCAACAAATTGTGACAAATCACTTTTTGAAAATTAAATTGAACTTGCAAATGAGATTCTTTCCTTAAAAAAACTTGTGAAAAGGAAGCTCCCATATTCACCTATGGGAATGCATGCCCACTATATTTTTTAAACCATAAAAACCATGTTACCTTTCAAGCCAAACTTTCAAAAAATCATTTTCTAAACATTGGATTTTGACCCATTCCAAAAACTTTTCTCAATTCTTGAACCTTTTTCCCCAATTTCTTTAAAATCCTATTTGATAATACTAATAACAACCACAAAATGATTTAATCTAAAATTTTATTTTAAAATATGATTTCCTACAACATACATGAAAGTACAAAGATGTCAAATTTACACAACAATGTCATTCCTACAACAACTAGCTACAAGATATCATGTGCAAACTTCATACATTCTGAAAACTATCAACTACATGCATACAAAATCAGATCACCACTCTTCACACTAGTAAAGAGTACCTACAACACACACCAAATTCCATGAGATTCATCTTCATGAAAACAAGGTATTGTTCCTCCTTTTCCTACATTCTTCTTATCATATTTTCTTTATTCTTTTCCCTATCAAAACCTCTCCTGGAAATCTACGTGTGGGACTTTTCTTCTTCTTGACAGTCAACTTCAAATCATACCTTTCACCTTCTGGGTGTGGGTTCTCCTATTCTTGGTAAGAGCCTTCAATTTCATTTCAAAAAATTGTCTTCTCGCTTCTTAACCCACTCTCTCCACTCCCTCAACACACCGCCTTCCATTTTTTTTCAACAAATACAATTTCAAATTTCCATAATGAAGTTATAATTTACATTAAATTCCCACGCATAGGCTTGAACATGTTTTTCCTTTTTGGAAAATCAATAATTTACAAACATATTTAAAACAAATACCAAGTAAATCAATTAATCAATTTATTTTTCACACTCCCAACATTATGTTGAACACCTAGAATACTAAGATGGGGGTGAATCAATATTCACTGAAATTCATTAACTCCATCAATTTAAACATACATTCAAAGCATCACATTAAACTTATAGTAATATAAAGGAACATGTAAATCATGCATCACATCAAGGAACACAAGAACACTAGATTTATGTGGAAAACCCTTGAAAGGGAAAAACCATGACCTGAGGACTAGCTCACAATATATTATAACCAACTATAATAGAGATTATAAAATAGTGGAATCATTGTCCAAAAAGGAGGAATGGCTCATTGTAAGGTGGCTCACTGCCAAGGGCTCATTTCCCAAAATATAAAAATATAGAGGAAAGGGTGGCTCAATACCAAAATGAACTACTAATAATGCATCTACAACATGTTGAAGATATAGTTCCAATTAAGCTCTGAAAACTGACAACTCACTTTATACTTCACCACTACACCTTTCACACTTCACACTACATTAGATATCACACACATACACACTCTATAAACACAACTCATCATCATCCTTCACACAATGAATCAATCTTGCATATATATTGCTACCAAACAAAACATTAATTAGGTCAACCTAATTATATGAACTGTGTACCACATAACCTGTCAGCTCAAAAATTCATTCCACACACTTTGCAGAATAAACCAAAATGTTTATAACACCAAAATAGGGTGACATGGCCTATGATCACTCTCATAAATCCACTCCTTACATACTTCAACTCCACATGACCCCAAATTCCTTAGGTCAACACCACATAGCAAAACTAGTGAAGTAATAACTGAATGGACCAAATGTTCATTCAAAACTCGACACGTGGACCCCCAAAACACTTGCCACATGGAACACACATACTTTTGGAATATGCAAAAAATTCCTCAAAAATTCATAGCATAATATTCATCCACAGTGGAATGTAGAACATTCCAATATGCACTTTGTTACCAATAACACTACCATTATAAAGCCCGATACTCTATCAACATTATTTTCAACTGCGGAAGACATACAACCTTGAAACTTTAGATCTGAGCACCTTCAATACACATCATCAACACCTCAAAATCATATGACAATATATTGCATAGTGGAGCAATGCAGACCACAAGACTGGTTCACTGTAACATTGAAATTGCAGTTTGAGACAACCAATTATCCACACCATTTGGCATTCTGTGGACCAACACTTCTGCATTTCTACAATGGGTTGACATCAATGAAAACACCATACACATACAAATATCACCATGCTCATGTTTCCAACACATCATAGGATGATCCCACAATATTGGTTTACAATTTTCTGCCAAACTAGACATTGAACTGATTTTTTCTAACTAAATCTTCACTTTTGGGCACCTATAGCGACTAAACCGTGAGGAATTTGAAGATGATGCAAACTAGTGATTTGTGACATTTTGTCTATAGATTCTGAATATATTTTTTTCAAAAATTTTGGAATCATATTGCACTTCTTTTTCCATCTCCTTCGAAAACTATTTTTTTCAGTAAACACAATTTTTAAGGAGTGATGCTCACCATATACAACATAACTTTTTTTCCATGAAGGATAAAATTCTAATTTTTTTTAATTTAGATTTGTAACTATGATATCTAGTGATTTTATTTGGTTTCATAGTGTTTTATTGAATATTTTATCCTTAATCAAGTTTTGAAGTAAAACCAATTACAATTCAGACATAGGTGGACTATATACAACATAACTTTTGTTGCATGTATCAAGATTCAATTTTTTTTGTTAGATCAAGGACTTCAATATCTAGTGCATTGATATTTTTTAATTTTTTTTGGATAATCTGCTATTTTTCCACATGTGCAGAACAAAGAGCTTGATTTTCAATGAAAAACCTACATTCACAAGAAATAAAAATAAATATAATAGCAAAATTAAATTTATTTAAAATTATACTTTTTGGGAAGCTTATAATAAGGACTACATACTTACAAAAAATAAATTTTAAATGAATTCATTTGATCCCCCAAAAGGTAAATCAAAAGTGGTATTTTATTAGCATTTTGATAGGTGTAAAGGAGACTCCATTAAAGGTATGGTTTAAAACTAGCGGGATTCTATCCAAGGGGGTTTGATCTAAGGTGGTTTGATCAAATCCTCTTCAATTGAAATCTTTTAAATGGAACTTTTCAAGGCTTAAATCATTATATTTTCTAAAAATATATGATTTCAACAAAAAATAGGATCTCCCAGAAATTATAAACCAGTATTGTGGGATCACCCCATACCTTATTGTGCTGGAGGAGTGGAGGATTTAAATAATTTGTGCTTACAAGAAAAAAAAACAAAACACAAAAAATAAAAATAAAATGTTTTTGGGTATGTAGGATTGTTCGTGCACCCAAATGCTCTTACATCAAACAACTCAGGTAAGAGATATGTTTCATGAGTCAAAACTCATGAACATTTGAAGATCTTGTGTTTATTTTTCATTCATATTTCTTCCTTATCCTCTTGTCTTTTCTTCCTCTTCTTCCAACATCTCTTCTCACAATTATTCTTTCCTCTCATGGATTTATATCCACCACGAACCAACCTCCTCCTCCAATGATTCTCTCCTTTCCTAACCTCCTTCATGGGATCCAACCCACCAAAATCCAATCACCTCCACCAAATTCCCTCATCATGCACATCAACACCTCTAACATACACACACAAATATGCCCCTACAACTTCATGTAAATCAATAGTTTCCATCTATTTTTCTACATACTTCTCAACCATCATCATTACAAATGTGAAAAATAATATCATCACAAAATGCAAAAAAAATTACCTCCTTTGTAGTTGCAACCTGTTATGCCTTGCATAACCACCCCATTTTGATCTGGATCAAAATGGGTCCCCTTTCTTTTTTTGTCTTTTTCTCTTTTGCCTTTGGTTTTCTACCTTAGGCATTTTCCTTTCAAAGTTCTGTCGGAGGCAGAACCAGGACCAATACCGGACTTGGAAATTCCTTCTAGGTTTTGGTCTTGTTTCGTCCCCGGTTCCGGTTCTGACTATTCTTTGTCAGAGTCGGGTCTGGGACAGACTCAGAATGTTGAACTTTCTCAAAGTGCCACGTTCGGGTCCCGTCCCAGGTTTGACCCCACCTTTTCTTCCCTCTTCATTGGTCCTTGTCGGTAAAATGTCCTTTGCCTTAACTTTCTTTTTGGCCTTGGGCATTTTCTTTTTCATTTTGGTGGACCCGGAACTAGAACTGGGTCCAAACCCGAGAACTTCCTCAAAGTTCCTAGTTCAGATTTAGTCCCAATCCCGGTTCCACATTTTTGGTTCTTTTGGTTCTGGTTTCCTCTATTTTGGTTGTGGGGTTTTCCTTCCCCTTTCTCTTTCTTTATGTTCCTTTATTTTCCTCTTTTTTAGGTGATGTCGGAGGAGGGTTCGAAACGAAATCCGAACCCGAAATTTGGAGACTTCCTCAAAGTTTCTAGTTCGGATTTGGTTCCGACCCTGGTTTCGACTGTCATTTCACTCTGGCTCTACCAGTGTTTTGGTTGTCGTCCTTTGCATTTTGAGTTTCTTCACGGAAGCAGGGTCAGTTCGGGTGTGAGCTTGGAAATGTTGGTTATTTCCCTAGCTCGTCCCCACCCCGACCCTGGTCCCGGTCCCGATTCCGGTTTCTCTTTTGCTTCTGCCCCTGCTAGAAGTAAGTCTTTCCTTACAAAGTATGGTAAAGTAAGAAGTGTTATGGGTAAGTTTGAGTGGGGAATTTTTCATGATTTAGAAGGCTAATAGAGACCTTGTTTTGCAGGATCAAATCATGTGCATGAGGGTATTTCTTAAGGATCTCGACGAAGGGTCTTGCCGACTTGATGGTGTCTCCCCAACAATAAAGAGATCACCAAGAGGGGATACCTTCGCTGTAATGTCTCGGTGAGGACATAATGTCTCTGAATGAGTAAAGGGCCTCAATATGTTTTCCTTCGGCAGGAGTCTTACCGACAACAAAAGGTCTTTCCGAAGTAAGGTTGTCTCCCCGACAAGAAAAGGAACTCGTCGTAAGGAAAAGCATTTGCCAAAAGGTCCTGGTGACCAACTAAAGTCTCACTGAAGGGGCATGGCTTCGGTATAAGGAATGAAGATCGATGAGATATCTCACTGATACCACAGGGTCTTGGCGATGAGTGAAGGTCACACCGAAGCAAAGGGAGCTCACCCGAGGAGTCTGGCATCGCTGAGACTCTTGTCGATAGAATAAGCTCAGGGAGAAAAGAGGATATCGCTATGAGGTCACAGCAACAAGCGATAGTCTCTTTGACATGAAGTAGTTTGCTAAAAGGTTTGCATCTTCACTAGGAGGTCTCAACAAAATGAAGGAGTCTTGTTGATGGATTTTGCAGACTCGATATGACTTCTACTACTCACTGAAACGTCTTGCCGACTGTTTAGTGTCATACTGATAGCTGCACAATGATGAAATCACATGCGATACTGTTCAGACCACTTTTGACCACCTGATAAAGCTCACGTGGCATCTGCTCGACCAATCACAGGAGGCTAAGAGAACTGGCTGGTGACAGTTGACCATTTGACTATTCCTACAAATGGAGATCAGCAGAAAGCAAGCAAGAAGGATTCCTTCTAAGAATAGATGACGATGGATCGACTTGGGTGATAACACAAAGATCTACAGGGAGGCCCGATGGTTCTTCCAGAAATGGTCAACGGATAGAGAGGTCTAGAACATAAAGGAGGCATGAAGAATGAAGAAACCATGACTCACAGGGACAGTTGTGGCAACCACTGGCAGAGGAAGATCAACATTAATGATGATATTCTGAGCATTCAAGACTGATTTCAGAAGGAGTTCGAGTATGGACACGCAGATAGATGAGTTAATGCTACAACAGCAGAATATCTACATATCTTTTTAGAAAAATCTTTCATCAGAATAGGCAATGTGGCTTCACATTGAATGCGCAACTGACTTTCTTCAAAAGATCTGAGGGCCAACTTCCCTACAATCTGTGGATATTTTGTAAAACCCTAATGAAGGGGGGGGACGGCGCATTCCTATTGGTACCTTCTATATATAATGCATTCTTGCCTCTTTGTAATAGGAGCACTTCTAGATTAGAATGGCTAAAATTTAGAACATCTAGAGTAGAATAGGAATAGAGGGGATAGAAGTTGGTGTAGAACTGCTCCAGGGTTTGCTTGCACCAACCTACTAGAAGAATTCTCTCTGTCTTCCACCAAGAACCTGACAACTCAAAGGCTCTGATTTGACTTAGATCATCAACTAAGCCTTGTTTCAACTCTGCCACAAGAGTCTTACTCCTTGTGCTTCACCTTGGAGGACTTAACACCAATTGAATTTGCTATCTTCTTCCCAACACCTAGAAGGATCTAAGTGCCAACTTCATTACCAAACTTGAACTGCTTGTAGGGGTGTTAGAGACACTATTTTCTTGCGTTTCACTTCCAATTGAATTCATCTTGGGGGGCCTTTAGTCTTCAATCTACCCGATCACAAGATTTTTCCTTGAAGAGGCCTAATCCTTATAGCCCTTACCAGTCACTTTTCTGCTTTTCTTGGTTAAACTCTCCAAAAAACCTAGCAAATAAATGACACTTTTAGACACCCTTTTCAGTCCTTTAAAACATTCACAGGGTTTCGGACCCCTATCTCCTCCGTACAATAGATTCCTACAATCAAGGGCTATTAGGGCTAATAGGCCTAATTCCTAGGTTTACACTGGTTTCTTGCTTCTTTCTTACAAAAATGGATTGGATAGGACACAATCCTTTCAACATATCAAAATATGACTAATCCCTGCCTAGGTTCGTACTTCTTCCGTACTGTACTCTCTACCCTTGCATGTACTCTTCAATTTTCACTCTCAAACCTCTAACCGGACTGTCCTAGCTCGCCTATGGTTTGAGTTTAATAATCTTTTCTCCATTCCCTATACTTCCTACTGTTAAATATATACAAGTGATTGGCTCCCCTATCATTTCAATCCAATCTCAGGGTGATCCCATGGTTAGATTTTATGGGGGAGCCATTTAAAAATTGACTGCTCAAAACAGAGAAAACAAACAATCTACAAGCTAATTTATGAATTGAAAACAACAAATCTACTCTAAGCCTCTTGATTACAAATGAAAGAAACTAAAAGCTACTCTATGAACACAATTACAATGCTAAATCGGTATATACAATGCCTTTATATCTATATTTTTCAAGATACTCAGGTAAACACAGAAAATGCAGCAAATCTCTATTTCTTCAAAGCCAAAACTTGATTACAATGCATTCTAACTGTTGTCTATGAGCCACCACACCTACATAGATGCCTTTGCCATATTTCAAGGAGAGTTGATCGATCCCACACTCCTGATTTCAAGGGAATCCAAGACAACCAGATTGCATGCAACCTAACAAATGTTGTCATGCAATTTTACAACTTTTGCAACTTCCCATCATTGTGTCCTCTTCCTAACTTCTAGGACCTCTAACTCCTTGATTTCAAACCATCAACTCCCTCAACTACCTCTTGGCATCTTCTAACAACAAGGATGTGGTTATAACACATTTAAGGCTCAACCTTCCAACATAAATTGTCTAAAGCTAAATAAAGCAACATTTAACAACAATGATTAACTAAGATGACTTTAGTCCTAGTGACTAACTCACCACACACAAACAAGACCTTCTAAGGTCCAAATTAAACACACTAATACCCTAACTTGGCTAAGGTCAGGTACAAGCCAAAATTTGACAAAGAAAATGGAGGTTAGCCTAGGTGCCCCTGCACCATCCTCCCCAAAACAAAATATTTCAATCCACCCTTGGATTGAGCAAGTTGAGATCAATGCCCAACTTCTTGAACTCTGATTCCTTGATCCACACTACATCTGCATCAGGTTGACCATGCCTCTTAATTAGATGTTCTTTGTATTCTTTGGTTCTAATCCTCTTATAGACCCTGGTATCCAATATCTTGTCAGCTTGTTTGACTATAACAAAAGGAAATTTAAGTTCTTCCACATCTTGGATGACTTCATGGAGGTTCTGATCCATGTCTGGTGGTAGTCCTTTGTAATGAACCAGATCTGCAACATTGAAAACAAGGGACAGTCCACTGTCATCCAGTAGCTGCACCTTAAAAGCATTGTTTCCATATTTCTCCAAGATAGGACAGGGACCTATCCTCTTGATTTGCAACTTATGAGGAACTCCTTTCTGTAGTCTAGACTTGTTTAATTGCACCATTACTAAGTCTCCAACATGGAACTGCACTTCTCTTCTATGCTCATCCACCTTGGTCTTATGCTTCATGGTGTTCTCTGCCAATGTTTTTCTGACTGTATCATGAATCTCCTGCATTGCATAGGCAAAATCATTAGCATATCCACTTCCCTTGACTCCATCCTTTAACTCTCTCAGCTCATAGATTCCTCTAGGATGTAGTCCATAGACAATTTCAAAGGGACTCTTCCCTGTTGATCTATTTACAGTGTCATTGTAGGCATATTCAGCTTGCCGAATCAACTGATCTCATTGTTGACCATACTCCTTGGTCAAGCACCTTGAGAGATTCCCAAGAGTTCTATTTACAACTTCGGTTTGACCATCAATTTGGGGATGGTATGTAGATCCAAAGGATAAATTAGTGCCCAATATTTGCCAAAGAGTCTTCCAAAAATGACTCATGAACTTAGTGTCTCTGTCTAATACAATGTTGATTGGTAATCCATGAATCCTTACTATCTCTTTGAAGAAAAGAGAGGCTATTTGACTGGCATCATTGGTTGTTTTACATGGCACAAAGTGAGCCATTTTGCTGAATCTATCCACAACCACATAAACACTGTCCATGCCTTGCCTTGTCTTGGGTAACCCAACTACAAAGTCCATACTCAAGCATTCCCATGGCCTAGTAGGAATAGGCAGTGGTTGGTATAGGCCTGCATTTGAAGAAGTACCCTTGGCCTTTTGACACACCATACAACTCTCCACATACCTCCTGACATCTAGGTTCATCCTTGGCCAATAGTAAAACCTTTGGACAAGTTCTTGAGTTTTGGTGATCCCAAAATGACCACTCAATGCACCATTATGCTTTTCTTGTATCAAGTTCTCTCTAATGGAACCTCTAGGAACACATAGTTGATTCCCTTTAAACAAAAGATCACTTTGCAAAGTATATTCAGCATATTTTCTATGAAAATGATTCTTGTATTCAACACATACCTTATAGATGTCTGCAAAATCTTCATCATCTACATATAGATCCTTGAAATGATCTATCCCCATGCTCTTCAATCGAATCTCTTGAATGGTGAGGACTCTTCTACTCAAGGCATCTACCACCTTATTGAGAGCTCCTTTATTATGATTGATATTGAAGGTGTAAGCATGGAAGTACTCCACCCATTTCATGTGTCTGTGACTCAACTTCTCTTGTGAATTCAAGAAACTGAGTGCTTGGTTGTCTGAATACACTATGAATTCCTTGGGAAGCAAGTAGTGCCTCCATTTCCTTAAAGCCTGGACCAATGCATACATCTCAAGGTCATAAGAAGAATACTTCTTCTTGGCTTCACTTAACTTATCTGAATGAAAAGCCACCGGTCTGCCCTCTTGACTGAGAACAGCTCCAATAGCCACATTGCTTGCATCACACTCAAGGGTGAATAGCTTCTCAAAGCTTGGTAACACCAAAACAAGTTGGGTGGCTATTTTTTCTTTCAGCAACTCAAAACTTTTGTTAGCTTGCTCATTCCATACAAACTTAGTCTTCATTCCTCCTTTTATGGTATCCAACATAGGAGCACAAATAGCACTAAATTATCTTATGAATTTCCTATAGTATTGAGCAAGACCATGGAAGCTTCTTACCTCTGTTGCTATCTTTGGAGTAGGCCAATTGAGGATGGCTTCCACTTTGTTGTTGTCCATCTTCAAGTTTCCATGTGATAGCACAAATCCAAGGTACACCAGCTCTGTTTTGATGAACTCACACTTTTCCAAATTGATCATCAATTTCTCCTCCTGCAACTTCTTGAAAATCAACTCTATCTGTTGGAGGTGCTCTTCTCTTGTTTTACTATAGATTAGTATATCATCAAGATACACTACTACAAATTTTCCAATGTAGTCTTAAGGATTTCATTCATGAGTCTCATGAATGTGGAGGGGGCATTAGACAATCCAAATGGCATTACTAGCCACTCATAGAGAACCTCATTGGTTTTGAAGGCTGTTTTCCACTCATCTCCCTCATGTATCCTAATTTGGTGATAACTGTGTAAAATGCTTAATTGTAATCTAAATGAAAACATAAAACACTAAATGAAACCTTAAACTAAAGAAATTGAACTAAATTAAAACAAAAAAAATCTTTCAGTGCCGTCCCATTTTTCTCTATCCACAGAGATTCTTTTGAAGCTTTTTGGCTCTCAGATTGTGTAAGCTTCTCCAAATGGCTGCTGCAAAACGAGTATGCAAAAGAAAACTATTCTAGATGCTGATGAAAGTGAAAATGCAGATGAATATGGACAGGGGCTGTAGATTATGTACAGGGGCTGTGAATTGAAAATGTCATGATTCTACTGCTATTCCTATGATTCTATGCTATTGCTATGAAAATGCTCTATGAATGCTAATGCTACTTGCAATTTGGCTATAGTTTACTTGCTTCAAATTCTATATGATTTGGAGCTCCCGGCAGCTGTATTTATAGATTTTTTGCAGGCTTCATCCCGGCTGGCAAGAATCTACGGCTGTGAGATTGTCTGGTATGTTTGAATGGTGAGAGATTGAGAGGTTGGAGAGAAGAATGGGGGAGGTTGAGAGGTTGGAGAGAAGAATGGATTCTTGTCTTCAACCCACGGGAACAAGCCTGCACAGAAACAGAGAAATTTAATTTTCTGTTTTGGCAGTTTGCTTCCCGGGAGTTGAAGATAAATCCCAAATTAATTAAATATTTAAATTTATTTAATTTTATTTATTGCTTTTGATATTTGATTTTTGATTTTTGAAAACTATAGAAGAATTAATTAAATATTTTGTAATATTTAATCATGATGTGACTTTAGAAGATTTTTGAAATATTTAGAAAAATTTAATTAAATATTTTTGGAAATATTTAATTATGAATAGATTTTTGAATTGAATTAGAGGAATTTTGAAATGATTTAAAAATGAATATTAGATTAGAGGAAATAATCAAATATTTTGGAATATTTAATTACAAATGATATTTGGAAGAATTATAATATTTTAATCTTTATTTGAATAAAATATTCAAACTAAGATTATATGATAATTAATATAAATAAATTGTAACATTTATTTAATTAATTAAGAAATGAATATGAAAAGGTGATTAAATATTTAATCGAAATGAAATCATGAACAATATAAATAAATTATTTAAATTTATTTATACGTAGATAGAATCAAAAGATTTTAATTAAATATTAAAAATATTTAATTAATTACCAGACAATGTGATATGACCATTTTTAAGTGTATACATTTTGCCCCTCTTTGAAGTGATGTGTTTTACGCATTACTTCAAAGAATTTTGAAATTTTGCCCCAAATATTGATTTGAAATGTTGATAGATGTATCCTCTTTGAAGTGATGTGTTTTACGCATTACTTCAAAGAATTTTGAAATTTTGCCCCAAATATTGATTTGAAATGTTGATAGATGTATGCCCCCGCGAACGATGAATCGATATTTGAATTTTTATTTTTTTTTATTATTATTATTTTTTTTTTTTTGAATTTTTATGGATTTTTATGATTTTAAAGATATCGATTCATCGTTCGATATTGATGATATGAAGAAATTGACCTGATAAGATATGAAATGAAAATTTGATGAAGAAATTGCCCCTGGTATGTGAAAATATGATAAAAATTCTCCAATTTTACCATTATATAGGTTAAAAATGTCATTTTCCATGTCATTTTCAATTTTAACCTAGTAAAATTTGCAAATATTGAGCTCTGAGTTGATAATCATGGCACTTCCAGTTCACCTGCACCGTTTCGAGCGTATCCGATGTCATCAGCGGCGGGTGCACTACGAACCTCCAGTATGTGTCTCGTAAATCCTTGTCTGTCAAAAATTTCATTTTGCGCACGTTTTTAATGTTTAAATTCAAAAATATTGAGTTTTAGCGCTCTTAAAGTTTTTCATAGCGCAATCAATAATTTTCGTAGCGCGTTTAATACTGTAGCGCTCTTAAGGCATATCGTATCGCATTTGACAATTTTCATAGCGCATATAATATTATAGCGCCCGTGATAGATTTCATAGCGCTTTTGATGATTTTCATAGCGCATATGATATCATAGCGCACCTGAGATGTTTTATAGCGCTCTTAACAAATCTTGTAGCGCAAAATTTTTCATAGTGTTGTTGATAGAAATCATAGCGCCATTAATTGATTCTGTAGCGCAAAAATTTCCTTAGCGCTGATAAAGAATTTTGTAGCGCCTACAATTAGTTCTGTAGTGCTTTTTGTTCCACATGATAAATTTGTTTCCCAAGTTGTTGGAGAACAAATAGTAGCTGATAAATTTGCTTTTAAAGTTGTTAAAAACAAATAGGATAGATAAGTTTTATTGATAAATTTTCCATTAATTTGATTATTTGCGTTCCATGATGATGAAAAACAAATAGTTTGATTGATTTGTTTGCTTCTAAGATTGTTTAAAACAAACATGATTTTGATATTAATGTTGTTTTGATGATGTATGTGAACAGGAGAGACTAGGTGTCTTGCAGTTACGAGAGACTTTCCCGAGCACATGGTCATTGATTCCACATTTGTTACAGTCTGATAGAGATGTGATTGATGCGTGTGGTTTGACTTCATTACTTGATATGCCCGAGGTTCGCCTCAACAGGGCCCTATTGACAGCACTTGCAGAGAGGTGGCATAGCGACACCAACACTTTTCATTTACCGACAGGCGAGATTACAGTGACTCCTGAGGACGTATATCGCATCCTACGGATCCCAGTGATGGGAGAGATAGTTGTTTTTGACAGACGAGAGGCTGGAGGTACTCTTTCTTTGAGATGGATATTTAGAGATACTCAGATAGCCGGATACTTCATCCCATGGGGTGAGATTACAGATACCTATCCACCACTACCAGCTGTACTTGCAGGATTCATTGGAGGTGTGTTGTGCCCCGACCATAGGTCGAAGGGATTCGCGATCGGATGGGGTCGTGTCTTAGAGAGCATGGTGATGCAGGGGACACGGTATGCATGGGGTACCTGTATGCTAGCCCACCTATATGATGAGCTACATCATATTGTATATGGTAGAGGCCGGAGTTTTGCTGTTGGATGCTCATTACTACAGATATGGGCATGGGAGCATTTTACAGTGTTACGTCCATTGACTTGTGGAGAGCGACCAGCTGGTCGAGCATACAGATGGAGATATGCACATATTATTGCTCAGCCTAGACTGGGAAAACTAGTGTATTGGCAGCGGCTGTTGGATAGTTTGGATACAGTATGCTGGAGGCCATATTTAGATTGTGAGCCATGGCCAGAGGATGCGAGGGAGATGCCTTTTGTATGCACTTCCAGATTTTTGATTGGACAGACCACATGGATTTTGGAGAGATTTCTTGTTGGACGTGTATTGCGACAGTTTGGTCGGACTCAGGGTATGCCTGTTGGTTCAGCTATTTATGCGCGGCGACAGTCAGAGCTTGCAGTGTGGGGCCCACGGATCTCTTATGATGCAGCGGTGGCAGAGTTCACCAGTTTAGGTGCACAGATGTGGGACTACCAGGTGGATGTTCTTGATGCAGGAGCGACACCAGAGTATGTACAGTATGTTCTACAGCATCCACCTCCACGCATGTTTGATCCTGATGAGGCCATTGCTCCTATCATTGGACAGAGACGTCGACAGAGAGACTCAGAGTCAGGTGATGACGATTCAGAGGACAGTGATGACGAGGAGGATAGTGGAGATGATGACTTAGATGGAGATGATGGTGGTGATGGTAGAGGTGGCAGGAGAGGCGGCAGGAGAGGTGGCAGGGGAGGTAGGGCAGGCAGAGGTGGACCACGGATGAGGCATACTAACCCATCCCCGTCAGTGGATCCAACAGTAGTGAGTCAGATATCTTCTCTGCAGAGCACAGTACAGAGCTTGCAGGCTCAGCTATCACAGGCACAGGCCTTGATTTCACAGTTGCAGGGTCAGGTGACTTCGATCACTGCCGAGAGAGATGCAGCTAGACAGCGGGGTCAGCAGGCCATTTCCTAAGTAGATAGCCTACAGAGAGTGGCAGGTAGCACTTTTCCAGGTGATATGATGAGAGAGGTTACGAGGGCTACTCGAGAGGCAGAGTTTTATCGCACCAGATATCATGATGCAGTCCCAGCTGAGCAGAGAGAGAGCTATACTCAGTCACGATCTACTCATGGTCACTCTCGTACTACCAGCAGGGGTGTGACACAGCCATTACCTCCTAGAGGTCCACCGGGGTCAGGCAGAGCAGGTCCATCAGGGGCAGGTGATACAGGTCCATCAGGGGCAGGTGGTACAGGTCCTAGGCCAGCTCCATCACAGGATAGTTCGGCCTAGTGCATTGTATATGATCTCTTTCATGATATTCTGTTGAGACATTTTGTATACACCGTGAGATGATCACATTTTTGATGATATTATATCATTTGTAGCTTGACATCCTTGTACATTTTGACATTCATTTTTGAAATATATGAAATGCAGAGATGATTTTACATGATACATGATGTATATATATGATGTGTACTATATGATTTTTTCATGATTTATGATATTTATATACATGATGGTATGAGATTAAATTTATTTGATGAATGAATGTATGACATATATGATGTATGTATGTTTTGTTTTTATGATTTTCTAATGCAATATATGTAAAATGTATAAAACAATGTTTTGTGAATGTCAAAATATACTCAGTCATATTTGAAAAGATATAAATCTTTGATTCTTTGCTAGCTTTTTAGAAATCTATAAATGCAAAATGCAGATTCTAACATGAATGCAATCTATACTAACCATGCAGGACATTCATACAATATTGCCATTTGGAGAGCTTATGTATGCTTTTTGTATCATCATAGAGCTTTGAAATGTTGAAAGTTAATACAAGCATCAAAGGGTATGTTAGCACCAGTGATGACCTAAGTATTGCTTTCATGATTTTTAATATAGCAAGTTAATACAAGCATCTAGGTATAATTGAACCGAGATGACCTGAGTATTGCTGCATAAACAGACAAGAGTTAACCTTTTCCCATGCAAATTCCGAAATGTCATCCATGATCCATAGTAGAGCATGTCTCGCGACCAATTTGCATAGTACTAATGATTTCCTCACAAACAGACGACAAAGAAAAATCATACTCCTTCCTTGCTTTTCTAGTTCAGTACATCATCGAATTACTCCAGAGATATGATAGAAAATCAAACAACCATTCAAATCCTGCTTAAGGCATTTCAAACATTTATTCAGATTAAGATCATCCAATTTGGTTATCATTATTGATATTCTCACTTTGATAGTTGTTTGGATCATGTTGTTTTTTGATTTTCATTGGCATAAATATGTTTGTGATTGATTTGATTTGACAATGTTTGTTTTATTTTGTCAAGCTGTTATTTGTCTGCTTGTGATATTTTGAAAGCTCGTTGCCCCTCTCTTGTATGTTTCTGTGTTTTGCCCCCAATGTAAACACAACCTAAAGATAAAAGATATGTACAAATTTCATCAAGCCATGATGAAACCTAAAGATTCCCACTACATGGTATGGATAATGAAAGATATTTACAGATGTTAGACATGGATGAATGATGCCTAAAGTGAAAATAAGACATAAACTAATAAATGGAGAAGCCCATTTCGATCACAAGTAGCGCTTGTTTGCCAAGTTTTCACCACTTGTTTTTATTGCACTTTTTCAAGATTTTTTATTTTTTTTTCGATTTTTTTTTAGGACTTTTTATGATTTTTTTGATTTTTTTCAGGACTTTTTATGATTTTTTTGATTTTTTTTAGGACTTTTTATGATTTTTTGATTTTTTTGATTTTTTTCAGGACTTTTTAGACATAGAACTTCTTAAGATGAATACTATTGATTGGCTCTTCAAACAGGTCCCCCTCTGATGTGGATAACTGATATGCTCCAGAACCATATGCTGCTACAATAACAAATGGACCAAGCCAATTAGGTTCAAATTTGCCTTTCTTTTCTCTATCTTGCTGATTACATGGATTTTCCCTCAAAACTAAGTCACCCACTTGAAATGCCCGTGGCTTAACTCTGTGGTTATAACTACGAGACATGACTTGTTGATAACCTTTCAAGTGATCAGCTGCATATTGGCATTTTTCATCTAACAGTTCGAGCTCTTGAAGGCGAGAAACTCGGTAGTCTTCATCACTTATCAATCCCTTAAGTGAAACCCTAAGCGAAGGTATTTCAACTTCCAATGGTAAGATCGCTTCTGCTCCATAGACTAAAGCATATGGTGTAGCTCCTGTTGGTGTGCGAATACTAGTTCTATATGCCCACAAAGCTGGGTTGAGTTGAACATGCCAATCACGTCCAGCATCATTTATTGTCTTCTTCAATATCTTCAAAATGGTTTTGTTAGAAGCTTCTGCTTGACCATTACCCTGTGGATAATAAGGTGTAGAGTACCTGTGTTGGATATGAAATCTTTCACAAAGTTCATCAACATCCTGATTCTTAAAAGGTCTTCCATTATCAGTAACAATAGAATTAGGAATTCCATATCTACAAATAATGTAATTCAGGATAAATGAAGATATCTGTTTACCAGTCACTGTTGTTAGAGGAACAGCTTCAATCCATTTTGTAAAATACTCAGTAGCTGTGATGATAAACTTATGACCATTTGACGATGAAGGATGTATTTTACCAACAAGATCTAATCCCCACTGAGAAAAAGGCCATGTTGAAATAAAAGGCTGCAATTCTTGTGCAGGTGCATGAATAAGATTCCCATGGATCTGACATTTAGAACACTTCTTAACAAAAGTAAAAGAATCTTGCTCCATGGTAGGCCAATAGTATCCCATTCTGACAAGTTTCTTTGCTAAGGTCAAACCACTCGAATGAGTTCCACAAATACCACCGTGAACCTCTTGTAAGGCTTTTTCAGATTCGTCACGTTCAAGACATCTAAGGAGTGTACCATCAAGACCACGTCTATAAAGGATATTGGCAATTAAGGTATAACGGGATGATTGGCGTATGAAATTCCGTTTTTGGTTGCGGGATAAATCTAAAGGCAAGATGTTATCTTTCAAATAGGTATAAGTTTTTCCATATAAAGGTGAATCAGAACCAGTCAAATGACATATAACTTGGTTTTCAGGATTATCATATGCAGGAGAAAACAATTGTTCCACCAAGAATTCATACTTGGTTTGATCTTCTGATATTTGTAATAAAGAAGCAATGGTAGCCATTGCATCTACAGCTTTATTGTCAATTCTTGATATTTGTGAAAATTTGATTGACACAAAATATTTCTTATAATCATCCACCATGTTTTTGTATGGTAGCAACTTATCATCTTTGGTTTGATAATCATCATTAATTTGATTAATGATAAGTTGTGAATCACCATAAACTTCCAGCTCTGTAATCTGCCATTCCAAAGCTATCTTTAATCCTATGAGTAATGCCTCATATTCTACTATGTTATTTGTGCAAGGAAACATCAACCGATATGATCGTGAGATGGTATGTCCTTCAGGTGTAACAAAAAGAATCCCTGCCCCCGAGCCATATTGTGTATAAGATCCATCAAAGTATAATGCCCACGGTCTCTGAATTGTTGCTGTAAAGACATCTGCATCAGGAAACTCAATATGCATTGGATTGTCTTCTTGTAAAGGAGCTTCAGCTAACTGATCTGCAATGACCTGTCCTTTAATCGCTTTTCGATCTATATAGTGAATATCAAACTCACTTAAGATCATTACCCATTTTGCAAGTCTTCCTGTTAAAGTGGCTCTGCTTAATAGGTATTTCAATGGATCTATCTTTGTTATCAGCTTAACTGTATGAGTCAACATATAATGTCGCCACTTTTGAGAAGCAAACACTACTGCAAGACAAGATTTTTCAATGAAACTGTAGTTTAACTCATGTCTTGTTAAGGTTCTGCTGATATAATATATAGCCCTTTCTTTACCTGTAGAATCTTCTTGTGCTAGCAATGCACCCAAAGATACTTCTGTTGCTGAAATATAGAGTATAAGCGGCTCTCCTGGAATAGGTGGAATTAGAACTGGTGGATGTGTAAGATATTGCTTAATCTGATTGAATGTTGCTTCACATTTGTCATCCCATTTAAATGGAACATTTTTATGCAATAATGTGTGAATGGCAAGCTTTTGTCTGCCAGTTGAGCTATAAACCTTCTGATGGACTGTAATCTTCCTTGCAAGGATCTTAATTGACTGATATTTCATGGTGGAGGCATGTCCATTATAGCTTGTACCTTTTCTGGATCAACTTCTATACCCTTTTCTGAAACAATGTACCCTAGGAGTTTTCCAGATGTAACACCGAAGACACATTTCTTTGGATTCAGTCGAACATTGATTTTTTCCATTCTAATAAAGATTTTTGACAAGATTTCCAGGTGTTCATCTCGTGTATGAGATTTGGCAAGTAAATCATCAACATAATCTTCCATGAATGTATGCATCATATCATGAAAAATAGTTGTCATTGCTCTTTGATAAGTAGCTCCAGCATTCTTTAACCCGAATGGCATGACATTCCAGCAATAAGTACCCCAAGGACATGTGAACGCTGTTTTATCTTGATCTTCTGGTGCAATTTTTATCTGGTTGTATCCTGAGAATCCATCCATTAATGAATACATTGCATGACCAGCAGTTAAGTCAACAATCAAGTCTATGTTAGGCAAAGGAAAATCATCTTTAGGGCATGCTTTATTTAAATCCCTGAAATCTGTACAAACTCTGATCCTTCCATCTGGCTTTGAAACAGGTACAATGTTTGAAATCCATTCTGCATAGTCAATAGTTCGAATGAATCCAACATCTAAAAGCTTCTTTAATTCTTCCTTGACCAATAATGCAACATGTGGATGCATCTTTCTGAGCTTTTGCTTTACAGGTTTTATCCCAGGTTTGATAGATAAATGATGCATTATCAGATTAGGATCTAACCCTGGCATATCAGCATATGACCAAGCAAAGTTAATTTGATTATCCTTCAAGAATTGCATGAATTTTTGGACTTCTTCAACTGTTAATGATGCTGCAATTTGCAAAACTTTTGGCTGCTCTGTTGTACTTATGTTGATTGATTCCGTTGGTTCAATCAAAATAGAAGATCTTTCATGATAATACTTGGGAAGAGTGTCAAGTTTCTCATCCTTTAGTGCCTCAGAAAGGTTTTCACTGTCAGATTCGCTCTTTATTTTTCTCTTGTTTTGATCTATCACTGCCTTTTTTTGGTTTTCATCAATAGATCCATCTTTTATTTCATTTATTTTTCAGCTAAGAGACTTGACACTGTCCTTGTCAAAATCATGAGTATAAGATTCTTGAATGAAACAATTGTTTTCTTCATTTGAGGAACAAAGGAAAGTTATAACATCTTCATCATTACTGAATGTAGGAATATGGATAGGTGCGTCAATGTCCCAACCTATAAGTTCTGGATAAACTAAAGGCATAGGATCATTAGGTTGGGTAAGGTCTTGAATTGTCAAAGTCATGATGTGGTTGTCATCCTCATGGTAGACAAGGTCTGTGATGGTATTCCCTTGTTGATTATCAATCTCGTTAGAATCTGATTCTTCCTCACTTGAGTCATGATCACTTTGTAAAACATAATCGAGTGGAGGCCTTGAACCTTCTCCTTGTATAAGAACAGGTGCATATTTATGTATAATATCAATTTGTTTATCCCTCCAGAATTCATCATTATAAATGGTGTCCCATTCATATTCATTAGAATCAGTATCTGAACTATTTTGCAATTGGAAAACTGATTCATGAGATTTATCTGACACAGATTCTCCTTTATGAACTAAGGATGTCTGCTGTGAAGTAAGTTCTTTATCTTTACCATATCCAAGTCCTGTTTTATCACTTGAATGTTTTGAAATAGGTTGAATTGGTTCTACAATTCCTTCTCTTCATTTCCCTATAGGACCATTCCCTTCATAACCCATCTTTTGCATGATAGCGTACCCTTTACCATATTGTTCTTTAGGTAACTTAATGTGTAAAAGAGTTTCATCTTCATCTTTGTATAACCAATTTAGGATGTCCCTATCTTCAGCTTCTTCGTCAGTGGTATTAGCTCTAATGAATTTTCCATCAAACTTTGTGATTGGCACGGAAGTTTGAGATGTAGAAGCAGTTGCAATCTTTTGATTTGATAAAGTTGGTAATCCATGTGATCTTGGAGGAGGTAAAGTAGAAAGAGATAGTGAATATTCACCTACCCCTTTATCTTTAAACTTCAGCTTAGTATCAAGATTCTTTGTCAATTCTTGCAATTGGACTTGTAGATTGGAAGAAGAAACAGCAAGAGCTTCTCTATTGTGTGGCACAAAGACATCTTGACTCACCCTAAGATTGGAACATGTTTGGGTACTATTGTAATCAGCTTGTATAGTTATTTCTTGTCCATCATATGGAAACTTGATACATTGATGATATGTTGATGGTACGGCCTGCATATCATGGATCCACGGACGACCCAAAAGTATGTTATAAGACAGATCTCGATCTAGAACCTAACAAAAAGTATTCTTCACAACAGGTCCCACTCTGATAGGTAGCAATATTAATCCCTTAGAAGCTCTTTCTTCATCATCATATGCCTTAATAGTTATCTTCCTTCGTGAATCAATTTCATTTTCTGAAATTCCTAAGGCATTTATCAATTTTAAGGTACAAATATTCAAACCGGCTCCTCCATCTATTAAGACACGTCTAATTCGATGTTTATGGATCATGACTTCAAGATATAACGAGGAATTATGTGGATGTGTCATAGAAGCATCATCTTTATCGGAAAATGAAAGACAAGTGGGGGAAGACAAATGTCCCACCATGGCTTGAAATCTATTTGCATCTAGATCAGTATCAACAGTTGTGTTCACAAGCGCTTCTTCTAAAATATTTTTGTGTATGGGGATATTTTAAGAAGTTCAAGAATAGAAATTTGAGCTGATGTTTTTCTCAATTGATCAACCAGATTATACTGAGTTGGAGAAGAAATAGTTGTTTTAGACGAACTTCCTTTTAAAACAACCTTTGCTTGACCTCTTGTTGTTACATTAACCTGTTGATATTCTTGTTTTCCTTTAATTTTGATAACATTAATCCGATTATCATCTGTGTAAATATGGCGGATTATATTGTCTTCAACATTATGTATGCTTTTGGCTTTGGTATCCGATGTTTCCCCCTTTTGGTAGTTTGGCAAAGGATCTTTGAATGCTTGATGATCAGCATTGGTATGATGTCCCTCAATTGTAATAGTACCATTGTCAATTAAATCTTGTACTAGATTTTTCAAAGCTTGACAATTGTTTGTTCTATGACCTTTACATCGATGATAATTGCAATAATACGAGTCATTCCATGATGGTGGTTTAACTCGTGGCTCATAATCTCTTTGTGGTGGTAAAGTGATAACCTTATTATCAAGAAGTTCCTTGAGAGCAGATTCAAGAGATTGACCCAAAGCAGTAAAAGTCCGTCGATTTGAAAAGAATGAAGGTCTAGACGGATTTGATATTTGGGTATTGCCAAGATTATTATTGAAATTACCACGATTTTGATTGGTATTTTGATTGGTCATGTTCTCTTGCTTGAAAATTTGTCCTTGTTGATTGTTGTTTCCTTGTTGAATTGTATTTCCTTGCGAATTGTTTCTTGGAGCAATTGATAGATTGAAAACGGATGGTCTTGTTCGTAAATTATTTGCATCCACTATACCATCATTAACAACATTCTTGTTTCTATTCCAAAACCTTGTTTTATCGTTGTTTTGATTTGATGTACTTGGATTATCAAGTTTTATCACTCCCCTTTTAACCAAGGCCCCTTCAATGGTGATTGCATTTTCAATCAATTTTTCAAAGTTATGAGGACAATGAAGGTTAAGCCTATAGCTTAATTCTGGATCAAGGCTATTGATAAAAATATCCATCTTTTCCTTTTCAGGAATAGGATGAGAATATTGTGCAAATAACCTTCTCCATCTTTGTAAAAATATGGTAAAGGGTTCTCCTACTTTTTGTTTCACTTTACAAAGATCAAGCATTGTTATTTGATGTTGAATATTGTAGGAGTATTGTGAGATAAATTGATTTATCAACTCCTCAAAAGTTTTAATAGGTGGAGTGATTTTTGAAAGCCACTCCATGGATTGTACGCCTAGACTTCGTGGAAATAATCGCATCAAGTAAGTATCATCATAGGCGAATTCAAGACTCATGTTTCAGAAATCCCTAACATGGTCTATGGGATCAGTTTTTCCATTATACCTATCATACTTAGGAATTTCGCAATGTTTTGGAAATGGGATCATTTGAAGACTCCTATCAAATGGATAAGGAGATATGTCTTCCAAAACATATTTCTTTGTTGTACCTCCTTGCATTTCCTTTATTTGCCCTTGTAATTCTTTTATCTGTTGGTTAAGAGCACTAAAGTCATTAGGAGGATTTTTAGGATTTTGTTTAATCCCCTCTATGTCAAAGGTGTGAGGCAACTTAGCTCCTTGATTAGCTAATGAAAGGAAGTATTTTTCTTTGTTACGTTCTAGGATTCTTTCCATAAGAGTATGGAATTGAGGATCTTGTTCTGCTTCTTGAAGCTTTTCTTCCGTTATCTCATCAAGATTAAATGTTTCCTCTTCTTTTTCATTTCGATCACCCATTTTACTAGTTGTAGTTTCTCCCTCGTCTTTTTCCATTTGTTTTTGAGATCTCGTGAGAACAGGCATAGATTTTACTCCAAATTTTACTTACTTTTGATCAAAAGAGTGAAATAGTGCAATTGATGTGGTATGTATGAAAGTCAGAATAGAATGAAAATTCTATGACTTATACGAAATTTTCTAATCTTGTAGCTTGTGTTGTTCCCTAAGTGAAAGGATGAAAATCCTGTTAGTGGGAATATAAGCAAAAGATCAAGAAAATGATGATTTTTGCACTTTATGAAGTTTTGATCATGGCTTTGTAAAAAGATGGATTTTGTGATAGATGCCTAATGTATTCTAAGTTCTCTATTGTAAGATTTGATTTGGACGAGTAGAGTATTCGATTGCTGGTTGGGGAATATAACTAAAACGGATGCGTTGACTATGGTTATGCCTTTGAGAAAGGGCTCTTCTTTGAAAATAAGCTTGTGAATACAAGGGCTCTATGGCATAATCATCTGAAAGACCTCTAACACAATCATGATACCTATGAAGAAAAGTTCTATATTTAAGTAAAACTTTTCGACTTTGATATAAGAATTGTTGTTTCTTCAATAATTTCTTGTGGTTGAGAGGTTTCTTTGGCTTCTTAATCCTTTTGGAAACGGATTTCTTTACAAATTTTGTAGATTTCCAATCTCGTAACATGAGATTGATCAATATGATAATGAGTGTTTTGGATGATCTTTATCTAAATTAATGTAATGAAAACACATCAAACAAGTTAAAAACGGTTGTTTTAAGTCCTATGCTAAACATCAAGTGTGTAACCAAAATGTTTTTCAAAAATTGTTTTAACAGGTTTTACACATGACAAGCACTTCAAACAGACTTCACTCTTAGTTCTCAAGTAGGTCATCATAGCAATCAACAGCCCACATCTTAAAACTGCGTCGACTCACACAGCCGTGTCACCCCTGAAAGGGCGCCTATGTTTTTGTCTTTTCCAGGTGCGTACTCAGAGTGACAGAAGTGGATACCGAATCCCCTGAGCAAACAATCCTTGGTAGTTATATGGTGAGTATATTGGGGGTAGATTCTTCCCTCCCCTACACTGTGATTGAAACAATGTTCAGAAACTGACTCGGTTAGTTACTACACTAGGTTCGTAGTAAGGATTTCCGTTCGGTGCGGCAAATGATAGACTCCCTCGAGAGACCTCCCTACCTTTAGAACAAAGGCTTTGGGGATGGTTATCAATGCACACTACCATCAAAAGAGGGTTTCCCCAATTTTGCTTTAAATTTTATAGTGGGGTGGAATAGCCTGGCTTTGGCTTGAACCCACTTGAGTCGTTCCTCTTGGGTGAGTACTTTTTCCCACCAGAGCAGGCTCTCTACAAGGTTTTAACAAAGCTTAAAGATGCGTAAAAAAAGAAATAGGTGAGTTTGGCATTTTGATCACCCAGTTAAGGGGAGAGCATAGGCCTATCACTGAGAACAAAGCAAACACTAGGTTCAATTATTAAGCACCAAATGGAAATTTTCTAAACTAAGTGAAGATGTTGCTTCACATAAACAGAAAATTCATTTTAAGCCTAAATTGAAAAATGAAGTGTCTATCCTAGGATTGCTCTATTTTATACTTTAGATTACTACCCTAGGATTGGTTAATTTTATACTTTAGATGACTACCCTAGGATTGATAAATTTTATGCTTTAGATGTCTACCCTAGGATTGATAAATTATTATTTTTTAATTAATAACTGTCCGCAGCTGCGTCGGAATCAGTTAGACTAAACTATAGTTACAGATTACATATTACAGTCTTCTAAAAATTTGCGCTGCAAAACATATTATGGGCGTTGCAATACTCATCACGGGCGCTGCAATACTTGTCACGGGCGCTGCAATAAACGTCATAGGCACTGCAATAAACGTCACGGACACTAAAATACTCGTCACGAGTGCTGAAACAGTAGTCACAGGCGCTGCAATAAACGTCACGAACGCTGAAATACTCGTCACTGGCACTAAAACAGTAGTCACGGGCGCTGAAATAATTGTCACAGGCGCTGAAACAGTAGTCACGGGCGCTAAACTGGAGGTGTTCTTCCGAAACGTGTCGTCTGCGCTATTCCGCTATTTTTCCTGTAATCAATCCAAAGAAGCTGCAAAAAGATGTTAAAAAAGGGGGCAAGAGCCCCACGGTGGGCGCCAAAAATGTGTAAATGCTTAATTGTAATCTAAATGAAAACATAAAACACTAAATGAAACCTTAAACTAAAGAAATTTAAATTAAATTTAAACAAACAAAATCTTTAGTGCCGTCCCATTTTTCTCTATCCACAGAGATTCTTTTGAAGCTTTTTGGCTCTCAGATTGTGTAAGCTTCTCCAAATGGCTGCTGCAGAACGAGTATGCAAAGGAAAACTATTCTATATGTTGGTGAAGATGGAATTGTTGATACGGATATGGACAGGGGCTGTGATTATGCACAGGGGCTGTGAATGATATGTATCATGGTTCTATTGCTATTGCTATGATTCTATGCTATTGCTATGAAAATGCTCTATGAATGCTGGGAATACTATGCAATTTGCCTATAGTTTACTTGCTTAAAATTCTATATATTTTTGGAGCTCCCGGCAGCTGTATTTATAGATTTTTTTGCAGGCTCCATCCCGGCTGGCAAGAATCTACGGCTATGAATTTGTCTGGTAAATTTGAATGGTGAGAGATTGAGAGGTTGAGAAGAAAATGGGGGAGGTTGAGAGGTTGGAGAGAAGAATGGAATCCTGTCTTCAACCCACGGGAACAAGCCTGCACAGAAACAGAGAAATTTAATTTTCTGTTTTGGCAGTTTGTTTCCCGAGAGTTGAAGATAAATCCCCAAATTAAATAAATAAAATTTATTTAATTTAATTTATTGCATTTTGAATTTTTTGATTTTTGATTTTTGAAAACTATAGAAGAATTAATTAAATATTTTGTAATATTTAATTATGATATGACTTTAGAAGAATATGAAATATTTAGAAGAATTTAATTAAATATTTTTGGAAATATTTAATTAAGAATAAATTTATGAATTGAATTTAGAAATGATTTTAAGAATGAATAATTGAATTAGAGGAAATAATTAAATATTTTGGAATATTTAATTATAAATGATATTTAGAAGAAGAATAATAATTTAATCTTTATTTGAATAAAATATTCAAACAAAGATTATTGATAATAAATCGTAATGTTTATTTAATTAATTAAGAATGAATACGAAAAGATGATTAAATAAACTTATTTATTTAATCAAAATGAAAGAATGAAGAAATACAAATAAATTATTTAAATTTATTTATATGCAGATAGAATTTTGAAGATTTTAATTAAATATTAAAAATATTTAATTAATTACCAGACAATGTGATGTGACCATTTTGTGTATAATGTGTCCAAAATAAGTGTGAAATTGTATCATCTCCAAGAAGGGAGTACAATTTTCTACACTACATTTAGCCCCCACTTTAGTGCCCATATGACAATACGCTCATATGCAAGCTAAATGAATTCAAACAGTAAAATTTATCTCATAAGAGGATACTCAAATGGATCCACTCACAAACATGGGAGAATGAAGTCGCCATTGTAGCTATTTGCAAAACCATAATATTAGGAACCCCATCCTTCAAAACCAATTTGTTAGTCATTCAAAAATCCTCTTATCTAACTTCTTTTAGAAATCAATTTTGAGGGTAGATATATGCCCCCCCTTGATTCTGCTTGTTTTGTGGAGGTGGTATTAAGGTAGCAATCTAACAACATTGAATTGCATAAGTCATATCATAGGGTATTTCCAAGTACCATACTAATAGTTATAGACATTTGTGTGTCGTAGAAAAAAGGAACCTTTGCTTGACATGAGATTAATTGGACTTAATGAGGTCTTAATCTAGTGCTGTGAGGAATTTTATGTGTCCACACTAGGTTGTGGACCCTTACGAATCAAATATCATGATTTTAACGATGTCTTGTAAAGGTGTTGTAAAGTCTTGTAAAGGACTTTCATGCTTTTCTAGACTTAATTAACCTATTTCTTCCTAATTCAACATTATAAAATGTGTTTAATAACATCCTTACATCAATATAGAAGGTGTTGAATGTAAACTTAATGATAAACTAGTGTTTTAATGTGTCTTGCACATTCACATTGGTTTTTGTGCCTTTCTAGGCTATGTGGACCTAATTTTAGTGTTGTAAATTGTATTTAATCACACTTTTGCATTGATCTATGTATTCCAATCCCTATTTAACATTTACATCATCACTAATAGGTCCCTAATGACCCATATTGTGCATCCCAAGGATTTAATTGATCAAATACCTAACAAGATGGTATTTTAGACCTTATTTCTTAATTCCTTGGCTTCTTAGGTGTCAGATTGGCCCCTATGGGACCCATTTACCATGTGTGGTGAATGATTCCTATCTAGCCCCATTTTGACCTTTGAGTGGGAAATAAAGTGAAACTTGAATTAATTTTGCTTCATGTTGGCCTATGATGAGGTATAATCGGGATACTAAGGCACAATTGTCTATAAATAAGTGTTTTTATCCTCATTTTACATACAAAACTCATTTTTACATCTCTCATCATTAATTCATCTTTTATCTTTTCATCCAAGTCAAGCAACTTACAGTTTCTTCATTAGAAGTCTTCAAGTTATCTTTCCAAAGTATTCAAGGGTTGAATCTTCCTCCATTGTTGCACATGTTTAAGATCAAATCATCATGACAAGGTAATAATCTCCATTTTTTCATGTTTCATTACTTTATTTCATCACTTTGGTTTAATTACCTAAATGGGGTTTGACCAAGGCAAACCCCCATGCCCTAACCTTCAACATATCTCTTTTTTTTCTTTTTCTTTTTTGTAGATTTAGGACTCTTGGAGGCTTAGGAATCATTTAAGACTTCATTTAAAAGTCACTCAAGTCATCCCTTCATCATTCAAGTCAAAAAATCAACAAAAAGTCATTTTTAGATCCGAATCTGACAATTTCAGGAGTGGACACCTATAGGAAACAAAAGTATAGATCTAGCTACACAAAATCAACTCTTGAATTTGAAAATTCCTATAGGTGGACTAATTCACCACCCATGGAAAATGATTCCCATCTATAGGCCTAAAAAGTGTTTTTGTCAGAATTCACCTCCCGACAGTCAGAAATAGGTTTCCAGAACTTTTCATTAGAAGCAAGACTAATTCGCCATGCATGGAAAATCAGTCCCAGTGTCCATTAACAGAGGTTTATGAGATATTCTAGAACCTTCTAGTGACATCAATATGTCTCCAGGTGCAATCTTTTTAGTCTTGTTCATCTATGTTTTCATTTGCTCAAGTTTCTAGTTCATACTTTCAATCAACACTGTGTTTTCCAGCATCTCGCATTAGACTAGTTTTCATTCATTCATTTTCATTTGTAAGAATTCAAACATATCCCAACACACTTCACATTTAGTTCTCATCCATTCAAACATTAATCTTTAGTGAAACACTAGTGTATTTTGGCCTCATCTTTCTCCTTCTAGGTGAAAAACCCTAGGAGAGCTAGAAAGCAAGTTGGTGCCAAAATCCTTCATTTAAATTTGATGAATATGAGAGTGGAATTATGAATTCAACACAAAAAATAGTGTCAAAAATAGAGTTCTCTAGCCCTCAATATGTTAAGTTGAATGAAAAATAACTTTTAACCCTACTATGTAAAGACCTAATTTGAAAATATATGAGTAAAAGCTAAAGTAATTTGTGATCATTTTGACTTTTACCTTTTTTATAGTTTGATTCTAGTGGAGAATGAGTGACAATGCCAAGTGGATGACCTTACACACCTTTGAGACTCAAGATCCTATGTGAATAGGTGGCGCAAGGTGATCTACAACATATGGTGAGTGGATTCTTCTCTATCTTAGCTTCATTTTTATTCATTTATTT